>JACXGM010023455.1:0-16197 GCA_016801145.1 Umbra pygmaea
TTTTAAGGTGTATTTTTTCTATTTAATTTAATAACAGTAAAACGAGGTTAGGAAGACAGGCATGAACTGAGTGGCTTCTAATAAAGTTGCATAAGATTAGTTTTGAAGCAAAAATGTTCAACTGGATAATGGATTTTCTGGAAAAAAGGACTATTCAATTGAAAATAGGGTAAGAGCTATCCAGCAGCTATGTTGTAGAAAACGGGACACCTCAGGGGAGTGTGGTAAGTCCATTGTTTTTTTCTATAATGATTAATGATGTGTACGTAAATATTCCAATGGCAGTGGGTAGATCGCTGTTTGCAGATGACGGAGCTTTGTGGAAAAGAGGAAGAAATGTTGACTATTTAATTGAGAACCTGCAGGGGGCAGTTATGCGAGTTGAAGAATCGCGAACAACATGGGGTTTTAAATTATCAGTGGAAAAAACAAAAGCCCTGTTTTTTACAAGGAAGAAACTCAAAGACTATAATCTGAAACTATATGGAAGTAACTTGGAGAGAGTTGATAACTTTCGTTTTTTGGGTGTGTATTTTGATACGAGACTGACATGGAAAGAACATGTTAGGCATATGGTTAGTAAATGTAAAAATGTGATTAATGTTATGAGATGTCTTGCAGGTTTGGAGTGGGGAGCAGAGTTTAAGTCACTGAAATGTATATATCAAACCTTAGTAACATCAAGGTTTGATTATGGCAGTATTGCATATGGTTCAGTAGCTAAATTGGTACTGTCAGACCTTGATGTTAGGATAGAAAGTATGGTGGTTTTGTACAGCTTTTTACTGATGGATCAACTCCTACTCACGCTCTCCTTCCTCTGCAAGAGGCAAGATTTGAAATGATTCAGATCAGAATTACAACTTTCAGAGACGCGTTGCTCACAGATCTATGTCATCATGCTCAGCTTGAGCCTGCGCAGTATGCTCGGCTACAACCGAAAAAGTGTTTCTAATTAGCTTCTCTTGATCTCCATAGAGATGAGTGGCATGGCTTGATCCGTCTTGTACTGTCACTGGGTCCATCTTGTATACTGTCACTGAGACAGGCATGTAGACAATTCTGAGAGGAAAGGCACACACAACAACCAAGTTGGGCACTTGAGTTAGAGCATTACACCAAAATCTGGGCCAAATTGTAAAAAAAATGTTGCTTTTATGGTCATAATCCCTTTGATATTTGTTCTTTCAGGGTAGCCAGATGCTAGATGCTAGCAAGAAGGCTACACTAGAGCCATAGAGAGAGTTGCGTCAACTCCGTTCACTTCATCAGTCAGTTTTTTTACAGCAATGGCGGATCATGGAGACCGTCAACAGTTCCAAACAAACTGAGATACTACCCGTGTTGCCGTAGAGAAATAACGTTTCATAAGCTCCTTACTGAGGTAATAACTTTAAAATCCGAATTACTTTTTAAACCTGCATTGCAGACACATTTTAGCTGACGTTATTTAGCGTAAGTTTATAAAATCAACGAATTTAAATGTTTGAGGAAAACTAGCTAACTTAAACAGTTAAAAGTAAATTTGTAAACAGCACTTGAAACAACTTTCATATAATAGATCATACCAGAAATCGCTCTTGTTACAGCTGCTCCCATAGACTTCAATGTATTAAAATCATACGCTTGTAACTTTTTAGAGACGCATGAACCACGTGACCGTACCACGTGACATTATACTTTTTTACCCTCCATTGACGCAACTCTCTCTCTATGGCTCTGGGCTACACTATTTTAAGTAGGGCCTACACAATTCAAATCCATTTTATTATTGGTACTGAATGCAGTTGGTGTTTTTCAGTACACAAGCACAAATCTGTCAATGGGTTAATTTGTAACGTGGGTGTTAAACCGATTCCAGGTCAAGGTTTTACAACAAATGTATAATTATTTTTCTATATCAATATGGAAGATTGCAATGCCATATTAACCCAAACGAGTACAGTGAAATTTTTTGTCAGGAAAAAACACACAGTTGTTGAAATTTTTTTTATTTGACTATTCTGGTGAGCTCTGCTGGTCCTGATTCGATCATCTGAGAGATCGTCTATAAAGTTTTTCCCCCCATTTTTTCCCTTCACAATTCCCTCTAATCCTACCTTGTCGGCAGCTCCGCAACTCCTTGGCCAGATGTAGGATGATGAGGGGCGCACATATGGTTCATCCAACCCAAATGTTTCCCAGCCGCAGATTCTCTACGGGATGATTACGTTCCCCTTACTAATACTACTTCCGTGATTGCATTTACAGGCGCCCGATCTGCACACCAGGCGTCGCTGGAGAGCGATGATTCGGATTCGTCTTATTTAACCCAAATCCCGGGCAGCACGATGCCAATTGGCGCTACTTCGTTCTGGAGGTCCGGGGAAAGCCGGAGAACCCACAATCAGGCTCGAATCACTGACTATCATGACGTAACTGTCCTGCAATGCAATGACCTAGCCCACTACGCCACGTGGTGGACCCCGTTACCTGGCAATTCTGCTGTCACACGCAAACTCAGATTAACCAAACTCTCTGAAAGCGGATGACAGACGTTTGACGTCTGGATAGAAACGCATTTGCTCGACCTGAACGCGCAAAACTTTGCCGAACTTCCAAAATGCCGAGGGGTAGGTATGGTTTCAGGCCTCAGCACCTCCAGTGTTATACATGGTGTAACGTTGACATATTTCTTCCATTGATCAGGTAAATCAAAGGATTATTATGTGAAGCCATTTATAGAAGACGTCGAGGAACTACTCGGTCGATTCCAACAGACAGATTCCGTACGGTTTGAAGATTTTTCTGCTATTTGGAGAAGCATGGTATTCCACAGTGTATTTTAGTAAGTCCCTTTTATGAATTTTAACCAGTCAAGTAATTACCTAGCCCAAATGCCTAGCTATAGTTCTGTCATCTCTCCAGTATTAGCAATACTGTAGGCCTGAATGTATTTCTAGAACATACGTACTGTACAGTACTCATTAACAGAAATCATTTACTGCAAAGACACATGATGAATTGGTAAGCGGGGATGAATTGGGCAATTGGAAGTTGGGGATGGTTAGGTAGTCGTGTTGGTACCAAATGGGCTTGGTGGTGGTATGTACTGTAGTGACCACAGTAAGGTAGATGTCTTCACTTTCTCCTTAGGAAAGCCAGTTCCACAGTTTTGTTGTAGCCCTAAACAGCCAACCTGATTAGGCTTGTCAGCTAGTCATCAAGCCTTTAATTAATTAACCAGTTGGACACCCAAAACCATGAAGGCGTTGGTCAATTCCACACAACAGTTCCAATCCAAGGTTCGAGAACTTGAGTAATATCACAAAGAATGGGCAACATTCCAGGAACCAGATGGGAAAATCTGGTAAATCTGTGAGACCCAGTTAACAAAACAAATAAACACTCACACTCAAGTTATCTTGCTCCAAAAAACTGTATTGAGAATATCCAACGTTTCGGCAATAAGTTTGCCTTCTTCAGGGTAACTATTTATATCCAATAGACAGCACCTCTATATAGGTACATGGGTGTGCGCCAGAATTGAGCTTTTCCAAATCTGTGAGACCCAAAATTACTCAGTTTTAATTGCTGATGTTGTAACAATGAAATTTCTGTTCTGTAAAGAAACATAGATAACAAAAACAAAAGTACTTTGATGGGTGAAACAATGCATTTGGCTGTAAGGGAATTTATAACATCTTAGGTTGATTTTGTGTGAAGAATTAACACCTAGACATAGATGAATCAAATAATAATGCTGAGGATTAATTAATGAAGTAATTAATGTGCTTATCATAGTGAACGGGCCTCCCATATCTTGCTATCAGTGAGGAAAGACCCTGAGGCCAGGCCTCTTAAAGCATTCTATAGCGGAGACATTAAAGTTCCCACCCTGTCAGGCTAAGTATAAGTAAACATATAGCTTCCTGGGAGACACAGAAGTCTGCCCCCCTTTATAGAGTACAGTCACCCATGAACATGTGGTTGTGTCAAAAGGACAGAAGAGAAAAAGCCCCAGTTCTTATCAGCTGTTCAGAAAGTCACTTTGATAGTATCTGAGTACAGAACAAGACATTTCATTATATGATTAAATATAATTCTCCCACAATTTACCTCACAGGGCAAAGAAGTAAGAAATCCTGTTGTACCAAAGTCCAAAATGGGTAGTCATGGCTTTGCAGACACCTGTCTCTCACACATGCTTTTCCTGCAATGGCAGTGCTAGTGTATAAGCTGTCTTTTTTGTATGAGCTGTCTTTTATTGTTCCTAATGATTCTTTATTTCTCATTCTTTATTTTAGCGGTACACTTGCTGACAGTGAGATGAGGGAATTCTGCCAGCTTACCCTGACCACAGCCTTTAACTACTTTTTGCCCCCATATAGTTTTCAAATCAGAGTCGGGGCTCTGTACCTGCTCTATGGCTTATATAACACGCAGCATGCTTTACCTAAAGCAAAGGTATTCAGTCCTATTTATCCAAATAGTATTTCTTTTTAAAAATAAACTTTAGCAGTTTATTTTTTATTAGCAATAATATTGACTAACACTATACTTGACATACTATACTTGCTAAACAAAAATGCTTTCCTGAACAAGTTTAGTGTTGTCTTCATCACATTCACTAGAATTCCTCCAAGTTCAACCTATTAATGATGGTCCATTTTAAATGGCACATTTTGTAAATGTATCTAATACAATGTACCATGGTTATGAACGAAAGAATATACATCCCTGACAATATATTTTATGTATTTGATGAGCCAGCAGCATAGAGCCCTGTATTTCCCTGCTGGTTTGCTTCTAAAGCTAAGCAGGGTTGGGCCTGGTTAGTCCCTGGATGGCAGACCTGTGCTGCTGGAAATGGTGTTGGAGGGCCAGTAGGGGGCACTCTTCCCTCTGGTCTAAATATCAATCCCAATGCCCCAGGGCAGTGACAGGGACATCTGCCCTGCTTAGGGTGCCTTCTTTCGGATGGGACGTTAACTGGGTGTCCTGATTCTCTGTGGTCATTAAAAATCCCATGGCATTTATCGTAAGAGTGTTAACCCCGATGTCATGGCCAAATTCCCAACCAGGCCTCACCTCAATCACAGCCACCTAATAATCCCCCTCCTTCCTAATTGGCATACATAACTACTCACCTCTCTACCTGATAGCTGATGTGTGGTGAGCGTTCTGGCGCAAAATGGCTGCCGTGCATCACCCAAGTGGGTGCTACACATTGGTGGTGGATGAGGTGGGCTTTCCCTCTCACTGTGTAAAGTGCTTTGGGGTAATTGAAAAGCGCTATATAATTTGAACAAATTAATTAATTATGTATCTATGAAGTGTTTCTGTGCTAGAATGTTGTTAACTTTTATTTTTTGGAAATTGCATTGTGAAAATATTAATGTATCAAAGTTATTTGGTGCACTTGTGTGTTTGTTGTACCCACTGCATCTTAGATCAGGTTTGCCCTAAAGGACTGGGACCAGATTCAGAAGTTTTACCAGGATTCTTTGAGATCGCAACACTCAGATGTAGTTTACGTTCTAAAGAAGCTGGTCACTGACAGTGCTTTTATTTACACCGCCATGCCACAATTGGTAAGGAATTCCCAAATTATGGTTACAATGATAATGTAGCAGTCCTACTATGTATATAAGTTATCATTCATTGCTGCTACATTTCTATCAAATATGACCTATAATTATTATACAATAGATCAACCTTTTCATTCCTATGTGTGAATGGTGTAGTTGTCCCTTCAGCTCTCAGGCTGAATGGTAAGTCTGGGGAAGTCTATAGTTTAGCACTGTGACATTTTGGTTGATTTAGCAGTCATCAGCAGGAAGTGGTGAATAAAAACCTCAAACGTAGACTCTTCCCTGCGGTGGAGGTGTTGGGTTGAAACAAGGCCTTAGTTGTACATTTGGATACATTGATGATGAATTGGTCATGGAACTCACTAAAAGTCACTGAAAGTCACCAGTCGCTTCTAAACCAATTAAATGCCTTGTTTGCGAGAGTGGCCACTGAGAGTGGCTACAGGAGAAAGGGGGCCTAAAGAATTTTGCCGGTGAAATGGTATTGCTAGTGTAAGACACAATCTAGACAAAAGGTAGAATAGATTTATGTTGAATAGGTGGTGAACATTTTCAGATAGTGCTAAGACTTCTGTGTAAATATTGATTTACAGTTACTGTACGCTCACTACTAGTATATATCGGTTGAGGGAGATGAGCTGAACTGAGTGTAGTACAGTGTAGCTAATTAGCTTACAGTTTAGAGATGGCTTGATGTGGTAAACATTGTCCCTTTGTCCCAGAAGACTATCACTGAGCACATTTGAGAAGTGAAATACTTCAATGAAATAGACAATCTTTGTTAGCAATGTTGTACTTGGTTTATACTACAAACTAAAAGTTGGTTTATTTACAGCTTTCATGTTTTTTGCTCATACATTATCTTATGCAACATGCTGTTTAGAAATGATCTGAGCTTCATTTGGTGAAGTTTGGGGTATAGTGTTAGCGTAGAGCATGAGCTGTGGTTTTGGCGCCATCTGCTGCAGAGGTGCAGGATAGCCGTAATAATGAGTTGTGATGAATCATAGTGTTTATTTCACTTGATTTTACAGTACCATTACTAAAAAGTTATTCTCATGTTGGAAAAAACGATTAGCGTTGGAAGTACTGAAGTTTTGAGCGGTTAAAGCTAATTTAAAGTGAAAACATTTTAACATAACCACTGTTAATGAGTTTTGAGGAGAAAAAAACTTGTACCTTCTTTTTCTCTGCTTTCAGCCCAAGATGTGCCAAAGATTCTTTCTCTGCTAAATTTCATAAATTTACAGAAATTAAGTTTATAGCATTTTCTGTTGTATAAAGATTTAGACGTAATGAATTTTGTCTTGCTGTTAACTGTGCCAACCTTTAGTTGAGCTTCCGTGTGAAGAAGGATCAGCAATCCAAGGTGTGCGAAGCGTTCCGTGACCGACCACAAAGAGTCAAGGAATTCCTCTCGACAGATGTGCTGGAGGTGTGGCTTTTTCTTTATCAAAATATAGTTAGTGGTGACTAGGGTTCAATCCCCTCATTCTCATGCGGTTCTTACCCATCTGTTTCCCCAAAAAAGTTTGAAAATGGTTTGTCACTGGTGAATATGCAGATTTACTAACAATATGAGAATCTTCACATTTTCTTTACTGAATAATTTTATTGGTGTCATATTACAATCATTTCAATTTATTGAGCAATTGTTTTTCCTTTGTCAGATGTACTCTTATTTTTTTCAGTAATCTTCAATGTGGATTAGTTAATATACTTGTTGGTACTGTTGAAAATGAGATTCTATATAATCATGTTTAAATACAGTTTAAACAGTTTAGAATGGTAGGCCTATAACTAGATTGAGAGTTATGCACCTAGGATTTAGGGCCTTTTGGAGGATTCTAAGGCCTGTTAGGCTGTCAGAGTACAGACAGGGAGAAGACTCCTAACCATTGAGTCACCTGTCGCCCGTTTGAAACAACAAGCAGCGTAGGGTATTCCAGATCAATAGTTACATTAAGGGTGTTAAAATGGACACACAAAAACTTAATATTATTATTAAATGGCATGTGTTTGCAATGCATTGCATATAGTTGTTTTACGCTTAGGCTGGACCAATACTATTCAACTCTGGTCCTGGAGTGCCAAACCACATCGTATTTTACAAAGGATATTGACAGGACACATTCTTATTTACAGCATGGACCAAAAAGTTTGGATTACAGCGGAACAATGATACATCTACAATTTGTCTGTTCCTAAATCGCCTGAATTTATTATTTGACTCATTAGGCAGCTGTCACTCAGGGAGAGCAGGGTCGAGTTAGCATGAGTGCTACGTGAAGGGGATATATAGCTCAGTTCCCACCAATGTGCTTTAGAAAGGTTTGTGAAGTAATTGTTATTACACAAGGTTCTACCAAGCACATTAGTGTGGACAAAGCTATATAACCCCTTCGCGTAGCTCGACCCTGCTCTCCCTGAGTGAGACGGCTGCATGATGAACGAGACAGTGAAATGATTACTTCAGGTGATTTGGGAACACAAAGTTTTACACGTTCAAATTGTTTAATGCCTTGCTTTGTGTAGGAATCAGCGTACGCCCGTCCTACACCTGTTTTTTTTAGGTCGTACGCACGTTTGATAAATGAGGGCCATTGATTTGTCTATTCATCAGATATCCAAGTTAGCCGACTCATTGTTGCCCCCTAGCCATTTTTGCACTGACGCTCTAGCCAACACAGTCTTCATTATAGCCTCTTAATTTAAAAGGTCGCTCTCTACACATGAAGGCTATGCACTGTTTTTAATGTTGTGGATATGGATATTGTTTATTTATTTACTTGGGACAGTGCACATTAATCAACAGTCATACACTTCTGTACAGACTGTAAATGAGCATAGATGCTAATAGCATAGATGCTAATTTCCATCTGTAGTACCAAACCTAACCTGCATTTTTTTTAAATGTGGGGGAAACCGGAGCACCAGGAGGAAACCCACGCAGACACGGGGAGAACATGCAAACTCCACACAGAAAGGCTTGGGATGACCGGGGTGCGAACCCAGAAACTTCTTGCTGTGAGGCCACAGTGCTATCCACTAGGCCACCATGCCTGCCCACTGGTTCACAGAATGTAAGCATATTAAAGACAAGCATGTTTGTATGTTTGCATTGTCCATAGGTGGCAAACGTTCAGGCTCATTACGAGCGACTGAAGTCTTCTGTCTTGAAGTCACCTATTGCAGTGATCCATCAGGATTTCCCGGGCCGCCTGTACAGCTGTATGATGGAGTTCCTTCGCTGGCAGGACAGGAAGGGGGTAAGCCTCTCCAATGGTTAAAGATTACATTATTTGCAAATAAAAATGCAGTTTGGCATTGAGTGTTTTGATAACATGGAACACAATCATGACAACAAATATGTGACAGTACAGTACCTTTTTCTGCTCAATGGTGCCATTTTCACTACCAGTGGACAAAGTCATGGACTGCATCTTTAACTGGTTCAATTATATTCTGTTTTCATAACTATAAAGTACACAGAGAAGCAACATTTAAATGCTATAGGGTTTAATTTAAATTTTCACACTAAATTTTTTGAATGCTTCAAATGTACATTCTTACTGTGAAGAGTAATTCCTTGAGATTATTTCCTCTACTGTTGTTCTTTTCCTAAAGGCGTCAAGTAATACTCTTTTATCTCAACATTATTTTGTTTAAACTCCTGAATTTTCTAAGAGTTCCCCTTGAGCTATTGAGGCATGAGTCTACCATGTGCTGTTTTCAGTTTAACCAAGAAAACAACTGTTTACAAAACGCACTGCTTTAAAAGGGGGGTGCTTGTTCAGGTGGGCCTTTATCATCAGTGGAGAGGAGCAGCGGCAGCCTTAAACATCTGGAGGCCCGTTTCAATAACTAATATGCAACGGTATAAACAAACCACCGATATTATACTACAGAACGCTTAACCTGTTTCTGGGGGCGGTAAACGTCGCCATGGTAACCACAAATCAGAAATGTCAGTGTTTTGCTTAGAATTGTGGGTAGTGTAGTAATTCTCCAGAAGATCGCAAATAAAACTGTTGATTTCATACCTTGTGGCTTTTATAAGAGCAGAAACTTTCTTTTCACAACCTCGTAGCTCGTGGTCGATCTACCTTGGATGGTTTAGACATAATGGCTGAAAATCAATATCCTACAGAGAAAAGGAATGGAATTTTGCTGGTCTGTTGGGGCCCCCCTTGGAGGGCGGGGCCTGTTTCAATTGAAACGGGTGAAACATAGCTTAGGCTGTGTCTGGATAGGAGGGTAGCCAGACTGGGATCTTCCTTGAGAATTACAAGGCAGGATTCATGACACTGAGTAAATGAGAAAATTACACTTTTTTTGTTTTTGTATGAGAAACAATTCTCATTGTCTAGGGTAGATTTACGAAGGTTAACTCGCCATAAGGTACAACTGTTCAACTGCTCATTAATGCAAATATCTAATCAGCCAATCCCGTGGCCGCAAGTCAATGCATTTAGGCATGTAGACATGGTCAAGTCGATCTGCTGAAGTTCAAACCAAGTATCAGAATGGGGAAGAAAGGTGATTTAAGTGATTTTGAATGTGGCATGGTTGTTGGTGCAAGATGTGCTGGTTTGAGTATTTTAGAAAGTGGTGATCTACTGGGATTTTCCCACACAACCATCTCTAGGGTTAACAGAGAATGGTCAGTGACAGGCCAAAATTTGAGCAGCAGTTCTCTGGACGAAGATGCCTTGTTAATGGCAGAGGTCAGAGGAGAATGGCCAGAGGTTCGAGCTGATAAAAAGTCAACAGTAACTCAAGTAGCGCTTCGGGCCCCTTTAGTACCAATTGAGAATGGTTTAAATGCCACAGCCTACAGTACTTGAGTATAGTTGCTGACCATGTCCATCTCTTTATGACCACAATCTTCTAATTGCTACTTTCAGCAGCATAATGTGCCGTGTCACAAAGTTCACATCATCTCAAACTGGTTTATAAAATGGAGTCTCTTCTGAAATTACTCACAAAAGGTTATTTTTACAATTTGATTAATCAACCTTGACCAAAACATTTTAAACATCAAATGCAAATCTCCAAATTAAACCAATATCAGGTTGTGAAATGCACGTTACAATACTTCACATCGTACATTATTTTAACATCTCCACAAATTTCAAAGTTTCTTTGCAAATCAAGCATCAAGCATGTGCTTGCGTTTGGTGTAGTGCAATAAGCTCCTGACTCTGGCCCACGTCCCCCCGGCTTGGCCGCTGTCTCCGTTTACATGCCTGTCTCCATAGTTTCTGCTTCCTACTATTCTGCCCAATAAAAAAATGTATTAAGCATATGCATCTCCATGTTGTAGGTTCTGAGCTACAAGTAGTTGGATTTGGGTACGTTAGATTACCTTTATTTTTTACGGCAAGGTCACTGAGAATTTACTGTCTTTTACAGCAACAGCCTGGGGAGGAGAAGGGATGAAAGAGCCAATTTAAATATATGTGGAAATTGTAATTTAGGTAACTATCCTCAAAAGGTAAATTATTAGGAAATGACAATTGGCTCACAGTTCTTTGGCTTTGTGGAAGCAAATCATCTTAATATAGTGGAAACTAACAGGGGGCTGGTTAAGTGGCTGGGCGCAGATATTCCTAAAGTTTAGCACCCAACTCTTTCTTAGTTTATCATGTGGTACTTACTGGTAATAAATCCTATGCCATGTAAATGATTATTGTGCTCAGGGCCATGGAGAAGCAGACCCTTTGGTTGCTACTGAAGAAGAAACTCGGGAGGTTGAGGTAAGCCGTTAGCTTGAGTACAGTAATTAAATGAAAAGGTTTTGATTATGATTTTACAGTTTATGTGACTGTTAAAATGCTACAAATACTAATTTGCAGAGTCATGTTTGATCATTCTATTTCCTGAGAGTCTATTGGGATTTTTTCTGATGGCAGTTTGTATCTTACCAGTTTCTGAAAATAACACATTTACATTTTAGTCAATTAGCACATGCTCTTAAAAACATTTCAGCGGTGGAACGACCAATCACAGTCCGTACTTAACTATACAGTCAGTAACCATGACAATGTATCCCATCCGAAACCCTTGGATAGACTGCAGCATGGATGAGTGAGTTAAGCCTAGATATGCTGCCTAGAAGAGTTGTGGGACAATAGGACACCTGAGCTGCATGAAGAAGCTGTCTGAAGTGCAGATTTCTCCGTACCAAACAAAATTAACATAACAAAATTAATTTTTTTCACGCTTTAAAATTAAGAATTCAAAGTCCCCAACAGGTGTGTATTGGGATAGTGAGGGCTTAATTCGTAGTGTTAATTCGTAGTGTTAATTCGTAGTGTTAATTCGTAGTGTTAATTCGTAGTGTTAATTCGTAGTGTTAATTCGTAGTGTTAATTCGTAGTGTTAATTCGTAGTGTTAATTCGTAGTGTTAATTCGTAGTGTTAATTCGTAGTGTTAATTCGTAGTGTTAATTCGTAGTGTTAATTCGTAGTGTTAATCCATGGTGAAGCCTTAATTCTGATGGTCACCACAGAAGACTTCAAATTGTTCAAACGTATTAACCTCCACAGGCTGCTGGCCCAGAAGGAATCTCCGGCCTTGTCCTTTTAGCAAATGCAGTTCAGCTAGCCGTGGTGGTCAGACATCTGCAACCTCATTTCCACTCGGCTTTAAGAAACCAATAATGTTTCCAGTCCCAAAGAAAGGAAAGGTGACAGCTGACAGGCTGCCATCCCATAACACTCGCTTACAATTATTAAGTCTTTGAGGCTAATAATGTTCACATCTCCTCTGTGCCCATCACATTCGACCTTCTCCATTTCACCTACCACCCCGACAGATCCACGGAAGATTCCATTGCACTGCACACCGCACTTACTCACGTGGAATAAGACATGTATGTTAGGATGGTGCCAGGTAAACAACTCTCCTTTAATGTCAAACCTCCATTGTAGACTACAGGATCAATAAGGCTGAGCACCCTGGAGTTACACACTTCAAGATTCTTAGGTTTCATTATCCATGGAGTCATGGTGGTGAAAGCATGGCCAGTGATTATACAATTTCAGGAGGTTGAAGACATTTGGCCTGTCCCAGAGAGAACTCGCGGTGTTCTACAAAGGCACCATCACACATGTACTTGGCAGGCTGCATGACAGCCTGGTTTGGCTACTTAAAGTTGACTGACAGCTTGGATCTGCGTAGTGTAATACATCCATCAGAATTTTTCATTGGGACGTCCCTGCCTCCCTCTGGGATAAGTTTCTATTTCCAGACCATTGGGCTGTATACAGTACATACATCCCATTACTCTGTGTTACCAAAAGCCCTATGGTCAATTCAATGACACTTCTAAATCTGTATTGCCACCCCCCATGGACATCATCACTCCCCATTGCTCCTCTGTCCTCCCCTTGTGGACAACAACATTTCTGCCCTACAAAGGCACTATGGACAGTTCAATTGCACATTGATCATTGCAGAGTTTTATTCAGAAGTGTAACTGTTTACATGTACAGACCTGATCTTCCATAACATTTTAACCACCGACAGGTGAAATGGATAACATTGATCTCATCCTTGTGTCACCTGTCAGGGGGTCGGATATATTAGGCAGCAAGTGAATATTTTGTTCTCAAAGTTGATGTGATAGAAGCAGGAAAAATGGGCAAGCGTAAGGATTTCAGCGACTTTGCCAAGGGCCAAATTGTGATGGCTAGACGACTGGGTCAGAGCATCTCCAAAACTGCAGCTCTTGTGGGGTGTTCCTGGTCTGCGGTGGTCAGTACCTATCAGAAGTGGTCCAAGGGAGGGAAAGAACACACAGGGCATCGCAGTTTGTTGCGTATGGGGCTGAGTAGCTGCAGGCCAGTCAGGGTGCCCATGCTGACCCGTCCACTGCCGAAAGAGCCTACAATGGGCATGCAAGCATCAGAACTGGACCGTAGAGCAATGGAAGAAGGTAGCCTGGTTTGATGAATCGCATTTTCTTTTACAGCATCTATGTGTTGCTTACCTGGGAAACACATGGCACCAGGATGCACTCTGGCAATGAGGCAAGCCGGCAGAGGCCGTGTGATGCTTTGGGCAATGTTCTGCTGGGAAACCTTGGGTCCTGACATTCGTCTGGATGTTACTTTGACACGTACCACCTACCTAAGCATTGTTTCAGACCATGTCCACCCTTTCACAGAAACCGTATTCCCTGATGGCCTCTTTCAGCAGGATAATGCGCCCTGCCCCAAAGCAAATATTGTTCAGGAATGGTTAGAGGAACACAACAATGTTTCAAGGTGTTTACTTGTCCTCCAAATCCCCCAGATCTCGTATCCAATCGAGCATCCGTGGGATATTCTGGACAAAAAGTGTGATTCATGGAGCCCCCACCTCGTAACTTTCAGCAATTAAAGGATCTGCTGCTAACGTCTTGGTGCCAGATACCACAGCACACCTTCAAAGGGCTAGTTGAGTCCATGCCTCGACGGGTCAGGGCTGTTTTGGTGGCAAAAGGGGGACCTAAACAATATTAGGCATGTGATCATAGTGTTATGGCTGAAGTATACTATGCTTAATTTAAAAAAGATGTATCTCAGTTTCTATTACACTGTATTTGCAAGTTTGTCTTTTACTATTGCTGTGCTGAAGCTGTAGCAAGACTTTGACCATACTGTACATTCAATTACATCAGTGTTTCTGTACATGTGACAAACTAAACTAGTACCACAGTTGTCCAGGTGTAAGGTAAATAAGTGCTCTCTTTTTTTGTCAAGTCTTCAAACAGGGCTCAAGTTCTGGCATCTATCAAGTCAAAATCATACGGCCATCTCACAGAGGTCTGTTGACAAATGCAAGATTTTTTCTTTCTTTGTTTGAATTGCCACTATTATCTAATACTTATTTGTCAAACTGTCCTTTGACTTGATTTTGACATGATTTTATTTCATTTAACTTTAAGAAGGGTAATTCATTAGAAATATCAATCACCTGCTTGTTTTAATAGCAAATCATTAGCATTTTCCTAGCAGTTGTACTCTGACTGCATTTTAGACTGCTGCATTTATAATAATTGGATAGTCTTTTGATCAATCACATTAGATATTTTTAACAGATGATTTGTAAAAAAAGAGAAAATTGTCCTCTGTGTAGGATTTTCCACACTTTTGGTCATATTCAACATCAAATAA
The DNA here is from genome assembly GCA_016801145.1 of Umbra pygmaea. NCBI lineage: Eukaryota > Metazoa > Chordata > Actinopteri > Esociformes > Umbridae > Umbra > Umbra pygmaea. Next base: position 14,739 of record JACXGM010023455.1, read on the forward strand.
TGAGTGAATCAAATAACCTCTGAAGCCAGCAATTTGGTTAAGGTGTAGAAACTCTAACTGCATTGCTTTCCAGTACAGTATTAGTGTTTTATTGCATTGTTTCACCCACGTTTGTAATTGTTCACATTCAATCTCGCATTGGTTTAGTTTCATTACTGTCTGGAGGGCTATTTCACTTTTCATTTCCTCCACAGGCCTCCAAGTCACGGCGCCATCGGCAGGTAAAAATGGAAATTCCAGAAGTCTGCAGACATCAAAGAAAGGGTCCATCACTCAGGGCCCGAACCCAGAAGAACTTTGGTTTGGACGGTCAGTTCACGAGATAACCGTTTCTGTTGCAAGTTTTTGGTGTAATCCAAATAGGGACCCGGGTAATGAGACTCTTGGGTTGTTGAGCTAGCCACAAATCCAGGTTCTGTTATGTTCATGTGTTTGTGTTTTCGTTCATGTGTATCACAGACAATTGTCATAGCCCTGCTATGCGTTTTCTCTTCACCACAGGCATTTTTATAAAGACGTTTACTGATGCCTTTTTTAATGGTATTTTCATCCATAACTATGATGTCCCCATTCACTATGTTGTCGGCACACACAGGAGGTTGTATTGTCATTTCTCTAAGCAGGGCCTAAATCACAAATTGGATATAAAATGACAAAGAATTTTCTGTGTGATCGTTCAGACCTGAAATCCTTTGGTACCTTTCATCCAAATGTTCCAGATGCCAAGTTTGTTGTTTTGCTCTTATTCTGTGTCAGTCACTGTTTATCTCAGGCCATCGACACCCTTAGCTCACCACTCGTTGTACTGTATAGTATTGCTTGATATACCGGTATGTGTATATTTGGTGTTTTCTGGCTCTATCATTTACCAGTAGAAGCATTTACAGCAAGGACATTTTTGTATACTTTGAAAGTGCTTCAGAGTCCCATTTAATTGTTTAAATGCTGTCTTTCTATTAGCCGAAGAACGGAAGACCCAGTATTGGCTCCTCAGTACTACAGAGAAAGAAAGAGCTGCATGTAAGTTGTCAATACAGATCAAAACAAACAATAGATTACCAGTAGTTCCCTTCCACATGTTAATTGACAGTCAAATACCGTATTTTAGCTCATGTTACGCGCGCACTACCTGGTGGCGTGCTATATGTAGGGCTGAAACGATTCCTCGAATAGCTCGATTACAAAAATATGTCGAAACAAAATGACTTGACTCGAGTCTTCGTTTAATCAATGTTACCAACGTTGTATCGCGCACGGTGTTTCCGCACGGATGATTATTACTGCCGCACACCGGGCTCACGCTGCTAGCGACAATGACTCTGTCTATTTATTATATAAGCAATCCAGATTGCAAATGTAAATGGTCTTATTAAAATATTAGTAAGTAAATGTCACACTTTTCTAATAGAGTTTAGTGGCATATTTTCTAAATGTGCAATGTTTCCTTTGTTGTTACGCG
>JACXGM010023458.1:0-16290 GCA_016801145.1 Umbra pygmaea
TCTCTCTCTCTCTCTCTCTCTCTCTCTCTCTCTCTCTCTCTCTCTCTCTCTCTCTCTCTCTCTCTCTCTCTCTCTCTCTCTCTCTCTCTCTCTCTCTCTCTCTCTCTCTCTCTCTCTCTCTCTCTCTTTGAGGCCTGTTGGTTGTCTGCCCCAGCATTGTTTAACATTTGGCCGACACATGTATTATTCATCCGGACAGGTTAGCAGCGGGATTATTCCTGCCATCGCCTGTTTTCCTCTCAATTCACAGCGATGCTGCGCTGATGGCCTAATGATGGGAAAGGAAGTGGTGTGTGAGAGGGGCCATGAGTTGGTGCAGGCTGACACCTGCCATAGAAGAGTGGAGCAGCTGGACCTGAGGGTAGAGGGATCACAGCAGAGGAGAAGAAGGCCCATTAAATATTTACCTTGCTTAAAACTATTCCTCATCACATTAAAGTAAAACAAAAGTATCTGCCTTTTACTCACTCTCAAATCCTCAATCTCCCCTCTCCAACTCTGGCACGGTGTCAAAATGTTTTACACATACTGTAGGAAATCATGTCAGAAACCACAAATAATAATACTTTATTACATTTGATATATTTGAAAGATTCTCTGAAGGGCAATCTAATGGAAAAATGTATTTTCTGGATATTGGAGACAGTTTCAATCAATTTTGAATGCAGGGTTTTAAAAAGACATTTAGACATTGATAAAAAGAAGCATTATCTAGGTGAGATGAGGCAAAGGGGCAGTTCCTAATTATAGGGAGCAGGAAAGACAGTGCAGGCATGGAGGTTCCACACAGCAAGAAGGTTCTGGGTTCGAATCCCGGTCGTCCCGGGCCTTTCAGTGTGGATTTTGCATGTTCTTTCCATGTCTGCGTGGGTTTCCTCCAGGTGCTCCGGTTTCCAACAAAAAACATGCAGGTTAGGTTCTCCAGTCAGTGCCCCTGACGAAAGCACTGGCTTCGATCTGGAGTTGGTCCCTGGGCGCAGTAAATGGCTGCCCACTGCTCCCTTGAGGGCTGGGTTAAAGGCAGAGAATGAATTTCGCTACATGTATGTGTATGTGACAATTAAAGTACCTTTACCTTTACAGTGGCCAAACAGTATGACTTACAACATTGTATTATAAGTCTGGATCAACATATTGACAACACAGAGACATTTTTCATTTAAATTGTGAGGGTTAGAAGTTCACATACATCAAATCAATTATTATTCTTGATGTGATATTCAAGAACTTGATGACTTTGATGTAGGGCATGGTAGGTAGAACACCTATTACCAATAGAATTGTTCCATGGCCAAGGTAATATGAAAAGACAGTGAGCTCAGACGGATCCTTTCATAGGTCAACCCTGCACCTGGAATTATATTGTTTGGTGAATTTTGACAGGATAGTAAAACAAAAAAATCTGAGAGTGCAGGAGAAATCCGAGTGAAGATTTACAAGCGCACAGAAGCAGCCTGAGTGCAAGGAGAATGTTTAAAGCTGAGAGAAGGAAAAATGTACAAGCAACAACATATCTGAGTCCAAGCATAAAATTTGAGTAGAAGCACAGTAATCTCAAATTCGAGCAGTGGCTATTTGAGTGTGAGAGCAAGGTTTTGACGGAAATTCTTAGAAAATCTGAATGTAAAATTAATTAGAAATAAAAAATCTGACTCAAATCAGAGGGGAGCCTCTGCAAGCCCTTAAAATAGCAAATTAAAGTCTGCCACTTTTCTACAAATTTTGATTGTGATCCCCTCATGGAATACTTAATTTTCTCAAGTTTCAAAAATGACACGACATCACATAACCGTGTGATGGTGGCTGAGAGGACTTCCACAGCAGCAAAATCCTACGTCTGGTTATTAGTGTAGTAAAAGCAATGATATCTACATTTTTATAATTCAGCGAGAGCGAGTCCCCCTTGACTCCAAACACCGCTATCAGGGGGCATGGATTTTTACTGATTTTAAGTGCTTCTGAAAGGGTATGAAATACAAAGGTCCAGTAATAGTTCAATTTAGAGCAGGTAAAAAACATATGGTAGAGGTTACATGGGGAGGAATGACATCTGTCACACACACATCCATCACTGTGGGATACATTCTAGAGAGTCTGGACTTAGAGTAATGAACTCTGTTGGTAACCTTGAACTAAATAAGTCCAAGTCTGGTGCAAGATGAAGTGGAACTTGTTCTATCGATCACTCCATCCCAGAAATCATCCGAAATTCAAGACCCATTTCCTGCTCCCAAGCAGTTTTAGGTATATTAGTGGAGTGTTTATCACAGGACATAATCCAAGCAGTGTTAGGTATATTAGTGGAGTGTTTATCACAGGACATAATCTAAGAATAGATTAGTGAAATTGCTGATTTCTGTTGACGTAAAAAATTAAATAGCTCATTCCAGTTCTGGGTAGGTAATAGAGGGAAGCCAACAAATTTGGAAGAGAAAAAATGTCTATTCTGCAGATACCGGAAGTAATTAGATGGGGGCAAAGCGTGTTTGACCGCCAGGTTAGGAAAACTCGAGAATTTTCATAAAGATCCTTGAAAGTTTTAATACAATTTTCTTCCCAGAGGGTGAAAGCACTGTCGACCACAGATGGTGTAAATATGTGGTTGTTATTAATAGGGCCCAAAATGGATGTAGTGGCGAACTTAAAATGGCGCCGAAACTGGTACCAGATTTTGAGTGTACTACAGGGTTGTCTGAGAAACATGAGGGAGATGTGGGGAGAGCGGCAAATAGTAAAGCAGGGAGAGAGGAGGAGGTGCAGGAAAGACCTTCTAACAGGCACCACAATATATCTGGGGTGTGCTTCCAGAAAAACAGTTTCTGGAGGTTGGCGGCCCAATAGTAATATAGAAAATTGGGAATTGCGAGCCCACCACTGAATTTACATCGCTGAAGTAAAAAGCTGCTGATTCTTGGTGTCTTTCCAGCCGAAATGAAAGAGGAGACTGGCTGATTGATTGCTGTAAAAAAGGACTTAGGTAAGAACAAAGGGATAGATTGGAAAAGATAAATGAATTTTGGCAAGCTATTCATTTTAACAGTGTTTATTTTCCCTATGAGGGAGAGAGGTAAGTTACCCCTTCTCTTAAAATATGCCTTCATCTGGGCGAGAAGGGGGCAAGTTAACTGAGAGGAGAGCCGGCATTGAGCGAGTAACATTCACTCCTAGGTATGTAAAGCCCAACTGCTTGAGTTGAAAGGGCAGATCTGTCTGCTGGAGCAATAATGTGGCAGGATTAATTGGGAAACACTCACTTTTATTTAGAGATTTAGCTTGTAGCCTGAGAAAGAACAGAATTTCTCCAAAATGGAAGGAATAGTTGCTAATGACATTATTTTGTCATTAGGATTACGTACATATAGCAACAAGTCATCCGCATACAAAGATAGCTTGTGTTCAATTCCCTCCCATAAGACACCCTGGAAAGTGGGTGAGGCCTGTAAGGCCACTGAAAGGGGCTCAATAGCGATGTCGAAGAGTAGGGGAGAAAGGGGGCAGCCCTGTCTTGTCCCACGTTCTAGGGTGAAGTAGTCTGAGTGATTATCATTGGTACAGACACTGGCTTGTGGGGATGAATACAGCAGCCAAATCCAAGCAATAAATGTATAACCAAAACCAAACTTTTTAAGAGCAGCGAATAAGTATTCCCATTCAATTCTGTCAAATGCCTTCTCAGCATCAAGCGATACCACAAGTTCTGGAGGTGTTGAAAACTGTTTAAAATAAATAATGTTAAACAGGGTCCGGATAATAGAAAATGAGTGTCTGCCCTTAATGAAGCCTGTCTGTTCCTCTGAGATTAATAATGGGAGGGTGGTCTGTAGGCGCCTCGCTAGGACTTTTGCGAGGACCTTTATATCCACATTAAGAAGGCTGAGGGGCCTGTAAGAGGAACATGTAGTAGGATCCTTCCCTTTTTTAAGTAAAAGAGCTATAGAAGCTTGTGTTAAGGTTGTGGGAAGCACAGCACGGTCCGATGACTCATTATACATTGATAATAGTAATGGGGCCAAACGCAAGTAAAATTTCTTTAAAACTTCAGTCGGGAACCGATCTGGGCCTGGAGCTTTGCTACTCTGCATAGAGTTAATAGACTCAACCACCTCCTCATTAGACTCAACCACCTCCAGATTTAGACAGATTTGTGAACAACATTTGAAAGAACTAGGCCTTATATGTAGATAGAAAAAGTCTTAGATCTTTCAGTTAAAAATGATAAATGGGGGCAAAAACAAAAGTGTTGGCTTTATATTTTTGTTCAGTGTAGTTACTGTAACAGATTCTAGTTAGTTACATTATGCACTATAGAAGATAGCATACCTGATGTCAGGAGAAACAACACACAATTTGAAACAATTTTGAAGCTAGTATTTTCATACACTTGTTGGCAACAAATATAACTAATACTAGTGATAGCATCATTGATCCTAATTTCCTTAGAAAAAGCTTTTTTTTCAACATTTGATTTTTGTGCACTTGTACTTGCCATCACCTAAAACAAACCCATAATTCATCAACTGGTACTGATTTCACTGGGTAAAAGTTCAAAAGGGCCTAATTTTAAGCCCCACCCAAATATTTTTTTAATATTTATTTATTAAGGAATATTAAACATTCCACTGCTCTACTAATGATATATTATTTATCAGGGGAGGATTTCAGAGTGATAATGTCTGAATTTGGTTGACAATATGATTGCTGCCACTCAGAAAAGATATGATTGTAAATCATGCAACTGATCTTCAACATAGAAAATGTATATTTTGTCTACGAAAAGCAAGTGGACTTCCTTATTGTTGTGTTTTCTTGGTGAAATAACATTTGCTTTTCATGCAAATAATTTACGTAGTTCTATCTAACGCATTTGTGGGAACAGAGCCATATATAACCTAGTGAGGGAAGCTTGGAGTAAAATTTGTCAGCCTCTATCATTTATTTTTGTAGTAAGTAGGGAGTAAAGGAATGGTTTTGGTAGAAGAAATTCAGGAGAGACCAACAAATAAGACCACTTCATACAGAATTCTTCTCACCTAGGGCCATGAACTGGATGTGTCCTGCATGATAGGCTTTGGACTGCATCGAAAAACATTAGCTGTAGTAGATGGCAGCTAATTGAAATGTGCAGGGTGGTTTTGTTGCAGAGTGTAAAGGGCCATAGAGTCATTGTATTGCCAGGCCAAAGCTGCAAATTCTCCAGTACACCTGGAGCTGTGAAAGATTAATGTCCTACCTGGTTTAATGTGGCGTCACTAATGCAGCTTGATGCCAGATGGCATTTAACTGGGCTGGGTGGCAGAGCTACAGAGGGGCCTATCTTACTTAATGGCAGACAGTGCTTGTGACAGTTCACATTAGTGGTAGAACATATTAAATTTTAAAGTCTTTTACCTCAGATTCATATGAAATATTATCTGCATATTTTTTGCAGGAAATAGGTCCCATCATGGAAAAGAATCTCCATGGTTTTCTTGACAGGAATGCTGAATTGAAGTCTCTTCAAACTACAAGAAGAGCTTAACACTAAAAAACGAATGTATAATATTAAGAGTATCTTTACAACTAGCAACAAGCACACTAACAAAAACATGGCATAAAATGTGTGTTGCTCAAATACCTCACCAGTAGTACCAATATTACATGATGGTTATCTTAAATAAGAAATAAAATTGTGTACAAATTCACCTTGCTACCTAGCTACAGAATGAGCTGTTTTGTAATTAAACATCTTAGCTAGCCTACATGAAGTGCTTGTTCATTAAAACAGATATTAATAGTTGCAGTTAGCATTCAGTTAACACTGCTAACTATGATTACGCAATGGCAACAATAAAACATGACTAGTACATTTACATTTTTTTAATTAATTGTCTTACCCACAAAATGTAAAAGATGAACAGACAGAAATAACAATGAAAATGCAAAATGTCAGCGAGGGTCAACACAAAATGTCAGAAAATGCAAACTAGTCAGGGGAATTGCATATCATTTACCAAAGGTTGCTCCAGCACATTTAGGAAAAGTCTAAATAGAACGAACTTATTTTTCAAACACTATAGCAAAAAGTCCCTACCCAGGTTCTCTGATGTCCCCTGAGTGCCAGCTCAAATGCTCACTAAAACAGTTGACAAACACATACTGTACACTCCTCAGGGGTAACTGAAAAGCTTGTTTTAAACAATACATTTCTAAAGCCCAGACACATTGTGCCACACGTTAATGAGAATGTTTACAGGTACATTAAAAAGTCACAATTAACGCATAGCCCCTAAAATGTGTACAATACAATAATAATTTTTCTTATTTTGTTCTCAGTCAATCAATTTGTCAGCTAACATTTCTAAATATTGTAGTGAAACCACCTATCTAACACTGTTTAGAGGCTGAATAAAGGGCAGGCTGGCAGGGTTAGGTGCCTTGGTTGCATACTCATGAATAGCCAATGTTAAAATGATGTAGCTACAGTAAATTTCAATCTGCTGGGTATAAAGTTAAATCACAAAGATTGATGTTATACACACGTGGCATTAACGTTAGAACTTTGTATCATTAGTGTAGGTTTTAAAGTTCAGTTACATTTGAAAGCAGCCATGGGAAAAATGGATGTCTAAAGCAAAAGCATTCAATGAAATGTATGTTTTTTTAAAGCATTTAAAACCAATTGAGTGAGAACTTTTCCCCAACTTCTTTTCAGACTGGCTTGTTACTAGTCAGCCATTCCACAGCTAATGAAAAGTCCCTCTTGTGTGAAAATCTCAAATGTGTTTGGAGTAGCCTACAATGGGTATTAATAGGAATATTAATGTGGTAGGATATCATTTTTTACATCACCTTGACACTTCCCTCAATCATTTAGAATGCTTTTGTAAATTTTTGTACAATCGTGATATATGTTTACCACTTAACAATCTGCTTACATTCGCCTGTCCTGGAAATTGAAATTAAGATTGTCTGGTTTTCTTAAATGGGTTCACTGAGTGGGAGACGTGTGCTTGGTGAAGAACCAAAATTCAATCGTATTGTTTAGTCATATAATTAAGCATTTTACAGTTGCAATTGAAACACAATAGAACAATTAATTTGGAGGAATAGCAAAGAATATTAACACATAATTGTGTTATGGGTGATTACAAACTTGATTCTAAATTGTTTGATTAGATCAAGCTTGATCAACGAATGTGTGTGCGTGTGTGTGTTTTGTTTTTAACAGATCGTATTAGGACCAGAAGTCTTCACAAGCATAGTAATGCTTGACAAAAATGTCCACATTTAGACCTTTTGCTGGTCTCCGTGACGACAAGGTCCATTTCTGGTTCAGGAATTTACAGTAGAATTAGCGTGGAGGTAACAATTAGGTAAAGAGTGAGAATTTAGGATGCTTTCAGTTACAGGCATTAAGGGTTAGGTTCCTGGTTAAGTTTAGGCATTTTGGGGGGTCCGCGTGGCATAGTGGGCCCGAGTTGCTCCATTGCAGGACATTCTATGTCATGATGGTCATGGGTTTGAGCCTGATCATGGGTTCTATGACTTTCCGGGGGCCTACTGCACGAGGCAGCGCAAATTGGCATAGCACTGCCCGGGATTTGGGTTAGATAAATCAGATTATCTATCCTGCCACATCGCTATCCAGCGACTCCTTGTATTCTGATCGGGCGCCTGTAAATTAAATTGCGGAAGTGTAGTCGGTGAATGTAATCATCCCGTGCATGATCCAACTAAAGGCTTCTATGTTAAGTAAACAGTGCGAAACGAATCGGCAACTCGGGCAACATGTGGTTGGATGTGCACGCCCCTCGTCATCTCACAGATCTGTCCAAGGTTGCAGAGCTGCCGACAAGGTGAGACGGGTCTGTCTGCGGACTGCAAGAGAGGGACGTAACTTGAAACGGGCGTAACGTGAAGTCGGACGTAACTTGAAGTTGTCCAAATCCTTGCTATTAGTTCGATCTAAGCCTTACCCAAACCCTTACCCTAACCTTAACCACTCAGAAACCTTGCTGTTAATTCGATCTAAGCCTTATCCAAACCCTTACCCTAACCTTAACCAATCAGAGACCTTGCTGGTAATTCGATCTAAGCCTTACCCAAACCCTTACCCTAACCTTAACCACTCAGAAACCTTGCTGTTAATTAGATCTAAACCTTACCCAAACCCTTACCCTAACCTTAACCACTCAGAAACCTTGCTGTTAATTTGATCTAAGCCTTACCCAAACCCTTACCCTAACCTTAACCAATCAGAGACCTTGCTGGTAATTCGATCTAAGCCTTACCCAAACCCTTACCCTAACCTTAACCACTCAGAAACCTTGCTGTTAATTAGATCTAAACCTTACCCAAACCCTTATTCTAACCTTAACCACTCAGAAACCTTGCGGTTAACTCCATGTAACATGTGTTATGTCTACGCTATTTACTGTTATCACGGTAATTTTGGAAGTAGACATAACATGAAGTGAAGTAACTTGGAGTCTTGCAGGCGTAACTTGAAGTCTTGTAGGCGTAACTTGAAGTCTTGCAGACGTAACTTGAAGTCTGCAGACAGATACTATTGGACAAGGCAGGGTTAGTGAGAATTGGAAAGGGAGGAAAATCAAAAAAACAATTAAAGAAAATTATAAAGTTTTTCCATTGTGAGTTTAAGTTTAGCATGAAATTAGGGTGAGTTTAAGGTAGGAGTTAGGTTAGGGTTACATTTAGGTAACATGGCTTCGTTTTCTGGTCCCCACGAGTTTAGCTGTACACATATGTGTGTGTATGTGTGTGTATACTGTATGTGGGTCTGGTTTAACTGACCAACTGAGGACCTGAAGTCCTCACAAGGTAAGTTAAACCTAACCAAAGTGTCTTTTATTTTTCAGGTCCCCATGAGACAATGGTCAATAGCTGGGTTACAGGTTAGGTTTAGGGTCTAACACTGTTTAGAGGCTGAATAAAGGGCAGGCTGGCAGGGTTAGGTGCCTTGGTTGACATTTGGTTTCATACTAACTGCTCTTAACACTATTGACAGAAGTCCTTGTTGTTTTTTGGTTAACGCATACAGTAGCATCAACATCTTGCATACTCATGAACAGCCAATGTTAAAATAATGTAGCTACAGTAAATTTCCTTCCGCTGAGTATAAAGTTAAATCACAAAGATTGATGTTATACGCACGTGGCATTAACGTTAGAACTCTGTATCATTAGTGTAGGTTTTAAAGTTCAGTTACATTTGAAAGCAGCCATGGGAAAAATGGATGTCTAAAGCAAAAGCATTCAATGAAATGTATGTTTTTTTAAAGCATTTAAAACCAATTGAGTGAGAACTTTTCCCCAACTTCTTTTCAGACTGGCTCGTTACTAGTCAGCCACTCCACAGCTAATGAAAAGTCCCTCTTGTGTGAAAATCTCAAATGTGTTTGGAGTACAATGGGTATTAATATGAATATTAATGTGGTAGGATATCATTTTTTACATCACCTTGACACTTCCCTCAATCATTTAGAATGCTTTTGTAAATTTTTTGTACAATCGTGATTAATGTTTACCACTTAACAATCTGCTTACATTCGCCTGTCCTGGAAATTGAAATTAAGAGTGTCTGGTTTTCTTAAATGGGTTCACTGAGTGGGAGACGTGTGCTTGGTGAAGAACCAAAATTCAATCGTATTGTTTAGTCATATAATTAAGCATTTTACAGTTGCAATTGAAACACAATAGAACAATTAATTTGGAGGAATAGCAAAGAATTTTAACACATAATTGTGTTGTGGGTGATTACAAACTTGATTCTAAATTGATTCATTAGATCAATCTTGATCAATGAATGTGTGTGCGTGTGTGTGTTTTGTTTTAACAGATCGTATTAGGACCAAAAGTCTTCACAAGGATAGTAATGCTTGACAAAAATGTCCACATTTAGACCTTTTGCTGGTCTCCGTGACGACAAGGTCCATTTCTGGTTCAGGAATTTACAGTAGAATTAGCGTGGAGGTAACAATTAGGTAAAGAGTGAGAATTTAGGATGCTTTCAGTTACAGGCATTAAGGGTTAGGTTCCTGGTTAAGTTTAGGCATTTTGGGGGGTCCGCGTAGCATAGTGGGCCCGAGTTGCTTCATTGCAGGACATTCTATGTCATGATGGTCATGGGTTTGAGCCTGATCATGGGTTCTATGACTTTCCGGGGGCCTACTGCACGAGGCAGTGCAAATTGGCATAGCACTGCCCGGGATTTGGGTTAGATAAATCAGATTATCTATCCTTCCACATCGCTATCCAGCGACTCCTTGTATTCTGATCGGGCGCCTGTAAATTAAATTGCGGAAGTGTAGTCGGTGAATGTAATCATCCCGTGCATGATCCAACTAAAGGCTTCTGTGTTAAGTAAACAGTGCGAAACGAATCGGCAACTCGGGCAACATGTGGTTGGATGTGCACGCCCCTCGTCATCTCGCAGATCTGTCCAAGTTTGCAGAGCTGCCGACAAGGTGAGACGGGTCTGTCTGCGGACTGCAAGAGAGGGGCGTAACTTGAAGCGGGCCTAACGTGAAGTCGGACATAACTTGAAGTTGTCCAAATCCTTGCTATTAGTTCGATCTAAGCCTTACCCAAACCCTTACCCTAACCTTTTCCAATCAGAGACCTTGCTGGTAATTCGATCTAAGCCTTACCCAAACTCTTACCCTTACCCTAACCTTAACCATTCAGAAACGTTGCTGTTAATTAGATCTAAGCCTTACCCAAACCCTTATTCTAACCCTAACCACTCAGAAACCTTGTGGTTAACTCCATGTAACATGTGTTATGTCTACGCTATTTACTGTTCTCACTGTAATTTTGGAAGTAGACATAACATGAAGTGAAGTAACTTGGAGTCTTGCAGGCGTAACTTGAAGTCTTGCAGGCGTAACTTGAAGTCTTGCAGACGTAACTTGAAGTCTTGCAGGCGTAACTTGAAGTCTGCAGACAGATACTATTGGACAAGGCAGGGTTAGTGAGAATTGGAAAGGGAGGAAAATCAAAAAAACAATTAAAGAAAATTATAAAGTTTTTCCATTGTGAGTTTAAGTTTAGCATGAAATTAGGGTGAGTTTAAGGTAGGAGTTGGGTTAGGGTTACATTTAGGTAACATGGCTTTGTTTTCTGGTCCCCACGAGTTTAGCAGTAAACAAATGTGTGTGTATGTGTGTGTATACTGTATGTGGGTCTGGTTTAACTGACCAACTGAGGACCTGAAGTCCTCACAAGGTAAGTTAAACCTAACCAAAGTTTTGTTATTTTTCAGGTCCCCATGAGACAATGGTCAATAGCTGGCTTATAGGTTAGGTTTAGGGTCAAACTTAAAATTAGGTTTAGGGTTATTTTTCAGGTAACTTTAATGTTCAGGCGTTACGGGTTCGGTTCAGGGTTAAGGTTAGGCAGTAAGACTATGTTAAGTTTATGCATAAATATTAGGTTATTGTGGTTAAGGTTAGAGTTTGATTAAGGTTAGGGTTAGTGCTAGTAGATTTTTTAAGATTTGACGTTTTTGTTTTCTTGTCCCCACGAGGATAGCTACATCTGACATGTGTGTGTGTTTCTTGAAGACAGGAAAATGAACATTTTGCTAAGGCGTGGACATTATGTAATTGAAACAGACATGCACAGATTTTTCTAGAAAGAGTAGCAAAATAAAAAAATATCTTATTATGTAGCAAAAAGCTTACAGAGTAGCTTGTCTTGGATATCCAAGAAGCATCTATTCAGTCAATGCTTTGTTGTGGAAGTCAAAATACTTGTATCTCCTCCAGTCTCCTGGATTCTCTAATCTCTTTCTGATTTTAATGCACTGTATGACTGCCTGATGGAGAGAATATTGTTGTAACCCCTCGTCAAAAAATAATTTTTCTTAAATCATTTGGAACCAGGCTACTGGAATTTTCATGGTGGATTTGTACTGATAACATTTTTATAATAACCAATCCGATACCATTTTCTCAGTCGTTTTCTTACAGGATTTTTATTGAAATGAACACCGTCAAGATTTCTACTAAACTCCACCTTTCTATTTACATAATATGAATCCTATAGAGTCATTTGAAATCATGTGTCACACAGTTGGTGTTGGGTGTGTAGAGGAGAGGAACGGAGACCAGAATGCAGGAGGAGCGTTCTTGATGTTTACTGAACAGGATAATATGGAAATATTTCTGAGCTGGTACTGCTGACATACACCGTGCATCGGAACTGCAGAACTGCTATATAATACATACAGTACACGTACAAGTGTTCTAACACGGCACTGACGCGAAAGTAAAATACAGAGTACGCCTGGTTCAAACAATGACTTCTACCAATTGTGTGACACATAACGAGGTGAAGGCTCAATCAAATATGTACACTCACGAAGTAATAGAACAGCACAGAACTCAGGATGGAATAGAATGTCCATATGTCCTCTCCACCATGACAGGAGTAGCAACTCAGTATAACACGCACCGACCATTCCAGAACACTGGGACTGAATAGGCATCTTGATTACTCATTACGCACCGGTGTGGGTATTCACCCAGTGCCCCATTCATGCGTAATGAGTAACCAAGTACCTACCACTCTCTCAGTGCCCAGAGGTCGGCGCATAAACAAAACACATACATAAACATAGTTTAAATAATATTACTAAGTACACATACACTAAATAGTCCACCACACCATCAGTTTAACTGCCACAACGGCCCTTATCCAGTCCTGGCCATCATGACATCATGAGAGAAAGTTGTAATGGATTTCTTGACTAGGGACAGTACCACAATATGACTAAATAAAACTGAACATGAGGATGTGGTATTGTGTATGAAAATGGGGCCCTTGTCATACACCACACAAAGCAAAGTCCCTGGAAAATGTACCATGATATATTGGTTATAAATACCACAAACCTTTGAGACCTTTATCTAGACATTTGAGACCATCAAAAAACATTAGACAGTTTAACAGAATGTATCGTAAAATAATAATTGTTCATATTTGGTTGTAAATCCTTCGCTTTCCAATTACTCTTTCAAGTCTGTGATGCATGAACATCACCAAATCCTTGGTATCTTCCCTGGCGTGGACTACCAGTCCAGTACTGCAGCCATCTTCAGTTCCTGCTTCTTTTGGGGACTTATTGCCTTCGGTCTCCTCTTCAGCATGTAGAATGCATGTTGAAAAACCCTGGGCATGCCCACGTCAACAGTTTGGTTCGCCAATAAAAAGAAAAAACATACTTAGAAGACTATACCACCAGGACTGCAGTGGGTACACTACAAGATGCAAGCCACTGATAAGCCTGAAGAACAGTAAAGCGAAATTTACAGTCATGGTCAAATCTTCTGAGAATGTCACAAGTATTGGTCTCCACAAAGTCAAAGTTTGCTGCCTCAGTGTTCTTAAATCTTTTTGTCAGTTGTTACTATAGTATACTGAAGTATAATTACAAGCTTTCCATAAGTTTCAATGGCTTTTATTGACATTTACATTATGTTTATGCAAATAGTCAATATTTGCAGTGTTGACCCTTCTTTTTCAAGACCTCTGCAATCCGCCCTGGCATGTTGTCAGTTAACTTCTGGGCCACATCCTGACTGATGGCAGTCCATTAATGCATGATCAATGGTCAGAGTTTGTCAGAATTTGTGTGTCTGGGGAGATTAAGGTCTGGGGAAATAAAGGTGCCCCGGGGAGTTTCCTGGACATGGACCCAAAATTCGATGTTTTGTTCCCCGAGCCACTCAGTTATCACTTTTGCCTCGTGGCAAGGTGCTCCATCATGCTGGAAAAGGCATTGGTCATCACCAAACTCTTATTAGATGGTTTGGAGAAGTTGCTTTCGGAGGATGTGTTGGTACCATTCTTTATTCATGACTGTGTTATTAGGCAAAATCCTGAGTGAGCCCACTCTCTTGGCGGAGAAGCAACCCCACACATGAATGGTCTCAGGATGCTTTACTGTGTGGACAAGGTGTTTTCCGGATGCCCAAACAATCGGAAAGGGGATTCATCAGACAAAATGAGTTACCCCCAGTCCTCAGCAGTCCAATCACTGTACCTTTTCAGATCAGCAGTTTGTCATTGATTTTTTTTCCTGGAGAGAAGTGGCTTCTTTGTTGCCCTTTTTTACACACCGTCTTTCTCCAAAATTCTTCACCTCACTGTGCATGCAGATGCACTCACACCTGCCTGCTGCTATTTCTGAGCAAGATCTGCACTGGTAGTGCCCCGATCCCGCAACTAAATCTTTAGAAGTTGGTCCTGGCACTTGATGGACTTTCTTGGGCGCCCTGACACCTTCTTCACAACAATTGAACCTCTCCTTGAAGTTCTTGATGATCCAATAATTGATTGATTTAGGTGCCATATTACTAGCAGCAATATCCTTGCCTGTGAAGCCCCTTTTCTGCAAAGGAATAATGATGGCACATGTTTCCTTCCAGGTAACCATGGTTGACAGAAGAAGAACAATGATTTCAAGCACCACTTTTTAAAGTTTCCAGTCTGTTATTCTAACTCAATCAGCATGTCAGAGTGATCTCCAGCCTTGTCCTCATCAACACTGTGTCAAAGATACCATCACTGGTATGTATGGAAGCTCATCCTCTGTTGGCAGGGCTGAAATGCAGTGGAAATGTTTTTGGGGGATTAAGTTCATTTCCATGGCAAAGAGGGACTTTGCAATTCATTGGAATTCATCTGATCACTCTTCATGACATTCTGGAGTATATGCAAATTGCAATCATCAGCAATGAGGCAGCAGACTTTGTAAAAATTAGTATTTGTAGCTAAACTTATGACCAGGGGACTCATTTATAAAACTTTGTGGTGGATTTGCATCAGAAGTGGCGTACGAACGAAATATAGGACTTGCGTACGCAAAGAAATATTCAGATTTATAAAATCGTGTGCACGCACGTCCTACGCCGTTTTCCCTTTATAAATCACAATCAACTCTAAATGTGGCGCAGCTTTTGCGGCTGCATGTCACGCCTATAATTGCCCATAAATAGTCAGTGAAACGCCCTGAAATTAATATTCATTGATTGAGAAATCATGGCAAACAGAGACAGGAAAACCAAGAAAATAAACTTCACTCAATGTGAAGTAGAAAATATTGTTGGCGAGGTGGTAAAGAGGAGGAAAATGTTGTTTGAAGGGCAAAGTGTGCCTATTACCAATGCATTGGAGTGGCAAAATGTTGCAGACTCTCTAAGAAAGTCAGACCGTGGCCCAAATAAAAAGTGGTCAGATATCAGTCGATGTCAAAGCGTCTAGCGCTTCATCACGAAAGTGTGTCTGCCACGGGTTGGGGAAAATTAGTTACATTACAGCAACATGTCTGCATCACAAATTATTTGGACATTGATGGAATGAAAATGCTTTCGATTAATGAAAGCATTTTCATTCTCATTTGGTGCCCTTATTATGGCAACATGAGTGCAGTCAATAGCACCGATTACATTTGGGAAACCGGACATTGCAAATTGCGCTTTTATGGTTTGCCTATTCACCCGCAGTGTAAGGAAACTTTATGTAATCATGCGACACACCAAGTACACCTATTTACACGTCTGGCATTACCCGGCTAAGGGTTGGCTGTGAAATCCCAGACCAATAGAGCACAGAGGTCCAACAGGATGCCACGAGGAAATCGGAACCGGCTCATAAGCCACTCGTCCTCGTTTGCCAGCAAGTCTTCTTGCTGTCTGAAAATGCGTTCCCTCCAAATCCTTCCATTTGCCAAATCTTCTAACAGCGCAAGATCAGCCATTGCGCGTCATTACGCATTGGGTTGGCATCATGGCTTTTTATGACCATGCAGGTTATTGTATCTGATCAGCTACAGATGTTGGTATTCATGTAATTGTAATTGTAATAATCCCATGTAATTGGGATTATGCGCAAATGGAATTAATTCCAGCTTTCAAAATGGTTAAGACATCCCTCAAGATGGAACAATTGGTGGATGGAAATGAAACGGACTAACGGCATATACATGAACACCATGATTCCGTAGCTGATGACATTTATGAACACAACTTTCCCCAGTGGACAATGAAGACATCTATCTAATCTAATGAATGTCTGCTCCGCCAGACAGACGCATCGACAAGGATATATTTTAAACATGATTTTGTTTACCGTATTATTTATGAGGATGAATTACATAACATGCCAATATAATTACAGAACATGTTTGAGTGTTCTTTTTGCAAATATGTCTTCGTTTGCATTTAAGTTGGCTACAATCTTGTTTTATTTCATTTGTATTCCACCACAGGCTGTTGATTGTAAGAAT
>JACXGM010023459.1:0-16194 GCA_016801145.1 Umbra pygmaea
TCACTGGATGTTTCCGACAGCCCAGGGATGTACTCGGTCTGGCATCCTCTTGGTATATGTCGCCTGGCTGACCTTTTCAGCAGGTCTGTAAACATGCTGTAGTTGATGGGATGTGATGCAATGCTGGAGATGGTGTTTTCAATCTCCTGTTGGAACGGCAGCCAGTCTGCCTTGCGCAGATTGAACCTTCTGCGGAAGGTTGCTTGAAGGACGGATCGGATGGTTATGGCGATTGGCCGGTTATGGCGGTTATGGCGATTGGCCGGTTGTGCGTGTGGGGGATAGGGTCCAGGACCTTTTTCTTAGCTCTCGGTGTTAGTTCGCTGCTCACACACACAAGATCTGGATTATATCCTCGTTTCCATCTGGCACTGTGAAAAGATTTAGGCAGTTTCGCGTCGTGGATCAGGGTCAAGTGTTTCGACACAAGCCAGGTTTCGACTTTATCTCCGTCTTGGTTGTTCGCTTCATATCCCCACCAGGTGCTATGGGCATTGAAGTCCCCGATACTGATGTGATATTTCCTCTTACATCTGTCTGGTAGTTCAGAGTGGAGGAACGGACTTTGGGGGGGTTTATACACTGATGTGACAGAGACGTTCGGGAGGGCAACTGTGAGGGTTTCCATTTGCCCTTCGGTGACGTGGGTGCAGACCTCTTCGATCGCAAGGTTTGGTCTGCAGAATACAGCTGACACATACTGTCTGTGTCGGATCTCGGCCACCAGCTTCATTCCAGGAATGACTGGTTGGTGTTGTGCGGGACCAATGTGGGTTTCCTGCATGCATACTATGTCGTAGCATCTGACCGCTGTTGCTAGTATGTCTGCCTTGCGTCTGGAAAAACCTTCAATATTGATTGAGGCGATTGACAGTGCAGGCCCCGGGGGGGGGCAAGTATTTGGCGTGCTTTGGCCTCGTCATCTATTAGATTGCTCGGGTAGGTATACAGATATTGGCCTACTGGTGATGGTAATATCGGATTGTACCAGTCAGCGTTTCCCAGGCTGCACCACGGGGAGGTTTCTGTATTAGCAGCCCCTAATTTTTTTAATAGTAGCAGTCAGCCAAACATTACGTTACTACAGAGATCAAAGCGTACCCCACTGCACGCGTCACTTAATTAACAAACCGTCCCCAGTGTGTAGAGCAGCAACACATCAGCAATAGTGGTAAGTCTGTCTTTTAACTAACACTTTAAACGGTATAATTATAATTTTATGTATTAACAATTCATGGAACTTGGTTTCAATTCATACGTAATGTAAACATGATTGGAATGACGAAATGTGTGTTGTGTTAGTCTTCATTTAGCAAGCAGTATCAGTAATGTAGTATGCTACCATAGCACCGGGTAAAGTCGATTTAACCTTATAGCTAAACCAAAGGCAGACAGGAACCCTCGCCAATGTAATAAAACATGTTATTTTAATTCCAGATAAGATACTAAATGTCTGTTGTGTTTCCCATATATTCATTCTGCATAGACGTGAGCCCTCGAACAAAGACAACTACCTGTTAACAACAGGACACTCGAGTGTATTAGCTAGCTAGCTAGCTAGACAACTTCTAGTTAGTTGAAACGGTAGCTAACGTAGTGAACAATATCAACGGGCTGAGCAGCAACTTCGAGTATAGCGGTGAGTCTGTCTGTTAACTAACGCTTTAAACAAAGTACTGGTTTTGTGTTTTTCCTATTCATGGAACTTGGTTTCAATTCATACGTAATGCAAACAATAATGTTAACAGCAGGACACTCGAGTGTATAAGCTAGCTAGCTAAACACAAGTGCTAGCTAGTCGAAACCGTAGTTAACGTAGTGTTTAAGAACATTAATGTTACACACCACAGACTGCAGTGTAACCATATAGGGTATCTACAGTTTTCTTTAACCTGTATCATATTTTCCGATGGTTTTGTGTCTAAGTAACTGATGATGGAAACAACAATCTTTGACATTGAACGCTGCTAAGATTAATGTTCTTAAGTGTCTGACGGTAGTTACCCTTTAACGGTAATGTTACCGTGTCTTGTTGACCAGCCTGCTGATTGAATTGACAGGGTTAATAAACGCCAAGCTACTGTAACCTTTTATTAGATTTCCTTTTAGCAAAATACTGTACTTACCCGTAAAACTTCAAATAACAGCAGAGTCCCAAATAGACGCCTGTCTCTTTTACACACCTGGTGTGTCTACATGTTTGGATAAATAAAGGCCGATCTCAAATAGAGGCCTGGTCTGTTTTTTGGTTTTAGGGTTGTATTTAAAGGTACAATATGCAGTGGTGGTAAGTAATGAAGTAAAAATACTTCATTACTTTACTTAAGTATTTTTTTCGGGGATTTGTACTTTACTTGAGTATGTTTTATTTGGATCTACTTTCACTCTTACTCCACTACAATTTTAAAGACAAAGTTTACTTTTTACTCAGATACATTTTCCCCAAGCCCGCTCCAAGTATTTATTACACTGGCTTTCCAAACCAATGAAGATCTTAAAAAAAGAATGTGCGAGCCAGCATACGCACACATAGCAGTCAGTTCGCCATTGCGAAGTGGAAAATGACAGCAGAAACAGGTAAAGGTGCAGCTCTTGACAATAGTCAATGTAGTTAATGCATGATAGCTAATGGTGGCAGATTTGGGGTTGTGTGTGATAAAACCGTAAGCTGGATGCAGGAGAGAATCAAGCTTGTAAGCTGTTTCTCCCTGCATGCTGCCAATCGATCATGGATGATACGCTTGCGGGTAGACTTGGAAAAGCTGTCAGGTTTGCCACACTAACGTTAGCTCAGTGTTTCACAAACTTTTTTCTTTTGCGGTATAATATTTACTATAAAAACTTCTCACTGCACACATCATGACATTAAACAGTTTACAAAATAACAGCAGGACATACTCTATATTTGCTACATTTAAATGTAGCTATGTTGACTGTTGATATATAACCTATGCATTGATTTTTATTAGAAAGAAAAATACTTTTAAAACACTAACATGTATTTTCCCTGTGGCACACCTGGGCAGCTCTTACATCACACCATCTAGCAAGTTTGAAAATCAGCTTCTGCTAAAGCTGAACAGAAGCTTTTACAGATTTAAATAGTAGTCTGTGTCGCTTAATGGTGTGTTTTGAAGATATTAAACTTAAAGAGGTGGTTCTTCCTCATTAATATTCTGAAACATCTGCTGTTTGATGCAGCTAATGTTATGGAACATGTCTATTACAAGTTAAAACCCTATACTGGGTTAAGGTGCTTCATTAAGGTGCTTCATTGACTCTTATGATTGCAAACCTAACAAAACATGGCATATCACTTACAAAACAATTGAGCTGCTTAATTATTGATATTTACAGTTAATTTGAATATTTACTTTCTACTTTCGGTACTTAAGTACATTTTTAATCGGACACTTTTGTACTTTTTCTCGAGTAATGTTTGAATGGAGGACTTTTTACTTTTACTGGAGTCTTTTTTTATTTAGGTATATATACTTTTACTTGAGTATAACTTTTGAGTACTTGTACCACCCCTGACAATATGTAATATCAATCAAAACAATAACAAAATACATACTTTACATTAAAAGCAAACATCACTATACACATATTATTTCTTAGTTGTGTACTTACATTATCCTAAATGTTTCCACCAACTTTCAAATCCAAAGAAATTTGTAATATAATTCTAAGACACAGGACGTTTCATTTTGTCACCCGTAAATGGCGTCATATAACCTGGGACTGCTCTAGTTGTTCTAAGTTCCAGGGAGCCGCCAAACATAACGTGAATAAAGTTATACTTTTTTTAACAAAAAAAAAAGATTTTTGAGTTTTCATGAGCTGTATGCCAAAATCATCAGTATTAAAACAATGAATGACCTGAAATATTTCAGTTGGTGTGCAATGAATCTAAAATATATGAAAGTTACATTTTTATCATTACATTATGGAAAATAATGAACTTCATCACAATATGCAATTTTTTTTAGAAGGACCTGTATATGCCAATATCTGACATATAAGTATACATACATATATGGCCATACATTAGATTCCTGTATGGGATACATTTAATAACGATTTTACCTAATATTTAATTGACAGACATGTCATAACACTACTGAACATCACATATACAGTACTGTGTATAACATCAATATCTCACTCATAAGCATTCATTCTTATTTAGATTTGTAACCAATTTGTTAACTGTCATAAGGCAAGAATAAATGTACCAGAATTTCTATTTTATTTTTTTACATAATCTCATATATACATTGACAGATATTATACATTACATCTGTCAGAACTTCTCAGGTTCTGAACCCATATGCAGGCCAAGACAACGTGGGTGACGAAAGAACAGGTGAGTAGTTTTTATAGAGACAAAAACACAACTGTAATAGTAATGCCAAACGTGAAGATAGGTGATTCCGTGGGGTGAGAAGCAGATGGCGGTGAAGAACGTATTGGGAGGTGAGTACGGGTGGATAGTAGTCTTTATGGAATGAGGTAGTGGATGGTCCTAGTTGTTAGGCAGGGATGGAGAGAATTCCAGGGTGAATGCACTGCAGACAGAGGAATGGGAACCAGTTAGAGAAAAAAACATGCAACAGAAGCGAGAAAGCAACAAAGACTGACAAGCAGAATGATTCAGGCTGACACGCAAGCACAACATGGTAGTATGGCTAACAATCCTGCAGAGACTGGATGTCAGTTCACAGCTTAAATAGTGCCCTGCAACCGGAACAGGGTGCATTCAGGAAAACAACACACACATCCACACAAGACAGACAGAGAAAGCACACTTAAGGGGATGGGTTAGTGACAACATCACTTATACACTCTGTTAACCATAGGTAAATGCAGATTTGGATGTCCAATGTGGAAATGTATGTCACATATATAAAAACGGTTTCCACCATATTTGGGGCGCAGATGGCTCAGTGGTTAGGGAGTCAGACTTGTAGTCAGAAGGTTGCCAGTTTGATTCCCGACTGAGCCAAATGTTGTTGTGTCCTTGGGCAAGACACTTTACTCTAATTGCTCCCAGGTTGTTGCTGTAAATAAGAAATTGTTCTTAGTCAACTTACCTGGTTAAATAAAGGTTAAATTAAAATTAAATATGCCGATTTAGGACATAAGTTATATACACAGCAAAATCACCAGTGTTAAATCAACTCTGAGAGGGTTAAATTAATACTCTCAGTATGTATATGCTTCCCATTGGTGCTATATAAACACTGAGAGTGTTAATTTAACACTCTCAGAGTTGATTTAACACTGGCGATTTTGCTGTGTACACATACGGCCATTTATTAGACTTCTGTATGGGTTGTTTCATCCGTACTTCATGTTTTTAAGGGTTCGCCCCAGTGTTGATAGGGACCTGATGGACATTGTTAAACTATGTGGTCATTGAGGATGTTTGTTTAAATTTGTGTAGGCGTATTACATTGTTGGCCAAACCATGTTTACAATGGCTGTCTCTTGGTCCTCTGTGACTAGGGGGCTCCTTCCTTCTTGGTGTCCTTGACCATCAATCCTATGTAGAGTGATCAAATTAAGATGTCACAGGAGAGCGTACAGGGCATTATATCAAACATGGAATGGGCACCAAAGTGTACTGATGTAATGCATATAGTAGGCTACATTGTACAGATTTGTCTGCAGACAGTAGAACATTTTCTTGTCTGTGCTCTTGTCAAAATGTCTGAATCACTGAAGCAACAGTATGTCTGCTGATGTTGGGCTGGACTCTCTGTCCAGCTTCTCTCAAAGTCAATCCATGGTTTACAACATGGTCAACCAAGGTCGCTTGTATCTCTTCTGACAAATGTTGTCATCATCTTCTTTGTCCACATCCTCCTCCAGGTCTACCTCTTCCTCTCTCTACTCCTCTTCCTCTGTGGGCGTCCCCTCTCATCCTCACTCTCCTTCTTCCTCTTCCTACAATGTTGCCTTACATTTTTGTTGAAGACAGATGAATTCACCTGTTGCATTTTTACTGTGTTAATAGGTGATTAGTGTGTTTCCAATTAAGCACCTAAGTGTCTGCACACCTGAGAGCTGTGGTATTCTGGATGGCAGTGTCTTTAATAGCAGAGCATTGCCATTATGTAAGACTTCTGTGTCTATTGTAGAGAAGTGTGTTTATTTTTTTTTTACTGTGTGTGGTGTTTTGCAAAATGTGTGAGGATGTGATTAAGTTTATTATTTTAAAGATCTGGACTGAGGTTTTGCCTTGTGAGTGTCAGGTTTAACTAACTGTGTTAATTTTCTAAATTATTGTTTGTACACATTTGTAAAAAACTGTAACAGCAAATAATTAATTAATTAGCGTGAATGCTGTCCTACAATAAAATAGCCTTTTATTGTTACATTGCTTGTAAGTAAATACAGGGAGTAACAGACTGGCTGATGCCGCACCACAGACTGCAGGTAGGTGGAACCTTAAAGGATAACTACCGTTTTCTTTAACCTGGACCCTATTTTTTAATAGTTTTGTGTCTAAGTGACCGATGGGAACAACACTCGTTGACAATAAATGCTGCATCGGTAGCTGTGAAACAAGCTACAATGTAAGCTAATAATAGGGCAATTTGTTTTGCAATGTGTGCACAGACATAGTAATGAAAACGTTATCATAAACAACCATTATGTGTGAGCTTGGATTGAACCTTGATCATACTGTTGTATGCAAAAGATTACACACCCCTGACAATTTCCATGATTTTCACTTATATTTAATTGGGTGTTTGGATCAAATAACTGAAGGACACAGTAATATTTCAGTAGTGAAATTAGGTTTATTGGATTAACAGAAAAAGTGCAATATGCATAAAAGTAAAATTAGACGGTTGCATAAATTTGGGCACCCCAACAGAAATATCACATCAGTAATTAGTTGAGCCTCTTTTAGCGGAAATAACAGGCTCTAGATGCTTCCTATAGCCTGTAATGTGTGTATGGATTCTGGATGGATTATAAGTTTATATGTGACCTGATGTTTAAAAACAATGAAAATGTAAGGTCTTTAAAGTAACTTTTATTTTGAGTAATAATGTCAGAATCTGGCCATCAAATACTATGTGCAGCTGTTATGATAAACATTTACAAAAATCCTGACATGCAAACTGAAGCATTGAGAACTTTGTAAGTGTACAGACAGTTTATTAGAAATATTGTTTAAAAGACATGTCTTTGTCATATTTAAAACAAGACCAATGATTTGTTTCACAATGTCTTACAAAACACAAACATAATTTCATTATCGTTCCATTTTCCAGATTATGCCATTGTTTTCATGTACATGTCAGGATTGTTGTAAATGCACACGCATTTTCTGCAGGAAATGCATTTTCTAGTTATAGAATGATACTCTGGAAATTATGGTAAGATTCTGACCAAATTACAAAAAATGTTAACAGTTCACCCATTACAATGGCCTGGCTTCTATCATTCAGGAAATTCTTAAACCACAAGTGTCCCCAGCCAAACCCAGTTACTACAATTATTTCAACAGAAGGAATAAGACACACACATGAATAGCAGAAGGAAATGCTGCATCAACTACTATATTTGCCTTTTGTTTTGAAATTTCTTGTATGGTTAATATCTACAGCAGTGATAGACAGAGACCAACATACTGTATATTATACATGCATAGAGAGAAAGCATCAAGTACATGAACATGTTTGAGGGCATCTGTGTCAACACATATATAAATAATAAGGTGACATTTAACACAGGTGAGATGGAGGAGAGGATGGTGGATATCTACGTCAGTGCAGACACCCTGAGAGATGGAGACACCAGAACCACAACACATGAGACAAAAGACACTGCTGCATATAATGGACCAGGAGACCTGTGCTTAGGTAATATTAACACAAACACAAAAACAAACAAGATGAAAATTCTTAAATACCCATCATCCACTAGTTCTAGCCCTGACTTTGATGGGAATTTAAGTACACACACACATAGACACACACCCATCCAAACACAGATAATTCTCTGTGTCCCCAGAACCTAACAGTTTAATGAGGATAACCAGAGTGTCTGCAGTGTGTCTGGGTCTGCTGTGTGTTCTCCTACTGACTGGGATCATAGTCCTGTCTGTCTACTGTGAGTTTGTGTCTTAAGTTCATTATAACCTACTTGTAAGAAGATCTAGTAACAGTTCAATGTACCTGGTGTTGTAGCTGGGAACAATAGCCTTTATACATGAAAAGTGTGTACGATCAAATTTGAATTTAAAATAAGCGTACAATCATATCCATTAGTGATAGACCAATTTTAAGAAGTTTATACATGCCATCACAATGCGTAATGACGCAAAATGACTGCTCTTGCGCTATTAGAAAATGTGGCAAATATTAGGATTCGGAGGGAACGCATCTTCAGACAGCAAGAAGACTTGCTGGCAAATGAGGACGAGTGGCTTATGAGCCGGTCCCGACTTCCTTGTGCCGTCCTGTTGGACCTCAGCGCTCTTTTGGGCCCATCGTTACAGAGGAGCACTCGAGAAACCACACCATGCCAGTCCCACTTCAAGTCCTTACAACACTAGGATTTCTGGTGACTGGCACTTTCCAGAGGGAATTGGCTGACAGGTCAGTCATATCTCAGCCAACCCTTAGCCGGGTTATGTCAGACATCTTAGTAGGTATAATAGGTTTGTCGCATATTTCAAAAAAGTTTCCGTACGTGGCAGGTGAACAGGCAAACAAAAAAGCACAATGCCCGGTTTCCCAAATGTAATCGGTCCTATTGACTCATGTTGCCATAAGGACACAGAATGAGAATGAAAATGCTTTCATTAATCGAAAGCATTGTCATTCCACCAATGTCCAAATAATTTGTGATGCAGACTTATGTTGCTCTAATGTACCCGTGGCAGACAGACTTTCGCGATGAAGCGCTAGATGCTTTTTGGCATCGACTTTCATATCTGACCACTTTTTTTATTTCGGCCACAGTCTGACTTTCTCTCAACAACATTTTCCTCCTCTTTTCCACCTTGCCAACAATAATTCCTACTTCACATTAAGTGAAGTTTTTTTTTGGTTTTCCTCTCTGTGTTTGCCGTGATTTCTCAATCAATGAATACTAATTTAGGGGCGTTTCACTGACTATTTATGACCAAATATGGGCGTGACATGAAGCCGCAAAAGCTGCACCACATTTAGAGTTGATTGTGATTTATAAAGGTAAAACAGCATAGGACGTGCATGCACACAGTTTTATAAATCCGAATATGGTTTCACTTTATTTGGATAGTCAAAATGACCATCTGTAGATGCTCTACAGGTATTCACACTATAAAAAACTACTAAAAAACATAGTTACTGTTTTCTAAGGTTAGGTTTAGGGTCAGGGTTTGAATTACGGTTAGGCTAAGGGTTAGGGAAATGGTTAAGTTTAGGGATTGGATGAGGTTTAAGGTTAGGGTAAGTGTTAGTAGATAGGTAACTGAAATGTTATTGAAATGTTATTGATATTTTGTAGATTGTTATTGATACTCTGTAAAGCATCTACAGATAGACTATCCAAATAAAGTGTTACCTTTATAAATGAGGCCCCTAGTCTTGTTTTTTCAGGATTTCGTTAGTCAGAACCATGCGGGACCTACGAGGATCAGGAGAAAGGTGGACAGGTGCGCTCGAACCGGGAGCACGAGTCACTCCTTGCCAATGGGCATTCTATTTTTGGCGCTCTGGTGAAGTTGAAACTTGTTTCACCTAAAAATGAAAATAATAAAAAGGTTATTTAATAAAATGTCCTGTGAAACGAGAACATCCAATTCAATTGTATATTTCTATTTTTGCTCTTGTTCGTTTCGCTTCAGGATTAAGCTTTGATGAGTTCCGTCTTTAATTTATGCTGAAAGCTGTTAATTTATTGGTTGATGTTCACTATACCTGCATAAATTGTATGTGTGTTATATGTAATTAAGGACCGGTGGCGCACGTTCCACGGCTTTCTCAGATTTACCAACCTGTGATGAAATCTACACTCATTCTGACAGGTTCATGAATCAGACTTTTCAATGATTGTAAGTCTCCTCACACGCTTGAATCTGAGAGCTTTTCTGAGGAGGTTTCCTGAATAAGGGCCAATGTGTTTATACTTTGCAGATAACAAAGCTTACATCAATGTAACTAAAGAGAGAGACCGTCTTCAGACAAAGGTCTCTGTGATAGGTGAGATATTAACTGTAATTACTTAAAGAATTCAAGAATAACTATTGATCAACTGATTTGTGAGTATGAATACATTGGCTATGGTCACCTTTACTCCTAACAGAGCAGCATTATCTAAATGGATGGAGAAACTTTGGATGCAGTTTTTACTTCATCTCTACTGAGAATAAAACCTGGGAGGAGAGCAGACTGGACTGCCAGAGTAGAGGAGCAGACCTGGTGATCATAAACAGTGAACAGGAACAGGTGAGAGAGAGTTTTCACTTTTGTTATTTAAATATTATGTTATTATTAACTTCTCTTTGCAATGTAAACAAATGTTTCCCATGTCAATAGTGCCCTTTAAATGTACATACATGTGAGGAAGGCAAGAGAGGAAATATGAAATGAATGAAAGAAAGATGTGTAGTTAAATAGCTGGTGTTACATATTTAAATAAAAACAAATTCCTGTTTCTGAACAACAGAGATTTCTGTTTAACTTCAAAATGGAAGCCTGGATTGGTCTGACTGATAAAGATCAAGAGGAAACCTGGAAATGGGTGGATGGTACAGTACCGACCACATGGTGAGATGGTTCAATATCTGGTTGTGATACAAAAACTAGAATACAGACGTATATATGTATATATATTAAATGGGATTTAAAAATATATATTTAATATCAAAAGAATACATATATATATATATTATTATGTCATTGTAATGGAAAGTGTAATATTTCAGAAATATGTATTTATCACCACAGATTCTGACTGTCTGGTTCTGTGTTGTTAACCCTCTAGGTACTGGTGTTACTCAGAGCCGAGTAATCTGACTGTCTGGTTCTGTGTTGTTAACCCTCTAGGTACTGGTGTTACTTAGAGCCTAGTAATCTGACTGTCTGGTTCTGTGTTGTTAAACCTCTAGGGACTAGAATTACTCAGAGCCTAGTAATCTGACTGTCTGGTTCTATGTTGTTAACCCTCTAGGTACTGGGGTAACTCAGAGCCTAATGGTGGAAGCAACGAGAACTGTGGTGACCTATACATGTACCCTGAACCTCGTAACCCTCTGAAGACATGGAATGATTCTGGCTGTGAAAGAAAACATTACTGGATTTGTGAGAAAATTTTGTAGCATTTACCTCTGTTCAGGGCTACAAACGTGATGGAAATACAGAAGCTCACTGGAGCAGAGCAAACTAACTTGCTTAAACAGCAGTCAATAATGCAGCTCTTACAGGCTTTGACATAAACACAGCAGTGGTGTACATCAAAATTCTAATTTACTATACAGTTGTAAGTCGCTTGGGGTATGTCTCCATCAGTTTTGCACATCGAGAGACTGACATTTTTGCACATTCCTCCTTGCAAAACAGCTCGAGCTCAGTGAGGTTGGATGGAGAGCATTTGTGAACAGCAGTTTTCAGTTCTTTCCACAGATTCTTGATTGGATTCAGGTCTGGACTTTGACTTGGCCATTCTAACACCTGGATATGTTTATTTGTGAACCAGTCCATTGTAGATTTTGCTTTATGTTTTGGATCATTGTCTTGTTGGAAGACAAATCTCTGTCCCAGTCTCAGGTCTTTTGCAGACTCCATCATGTTTTATTCCAGAATGGTCCTGTATTTGGCTCCATCCATCTTCCCATCAATTTTTGCCATCTTCCCTGTCCCTGATAAAGAAAAGCAGGCCCAAACCATGATGCTGCCACCACCATGTTTGACAGTGGGGATGGTGTGTTCAGGGTGATGAGCTGTGTTGCTTTTACGCCAAACATAACGTTTTGCATTATTGCCAAAAAGTTCGATTTTGGTTTCATCTGACCAGAGCACCTTCTTCCACATGTTTGGTGTGTCTCCCAGGTGGCTTGTGGCAAACTTTAAACAACACTTTTAATGGATATCTTTCAGAAATGGATTTCTTCTTGCCACTCTTCCATAAAGCCCAGATTTGTGCAGTATACGACTGATTGTTGTCCTATGGACAGACTCGCCCACCTCAGCTGTAGATCTCTGCAGTTCATCCAGAGTGATCATGGGCCTCTTGGCTGCATCTCTAATCAGTCTTCTCCTTGTATGAGCTGAAAGTTTAGAGGGACGGCCAGGTCTTGGTAGATTTGCAGTGGTCTGATACTCCTTCCATTTCAATATTATCGCTTGCACAGTGCTCCTTGGGATGTTTAAAGCTTGGGAAATCTTTCTGTATCCAAATCCGGCTTTGAACTTCTTCACAACAGTATGTCGGACCTGCCTGGTGTGTTCCTTGTTCTTCATGATGCTCTCTGTGCTTTCAACGGACCTCTGAGACTATCACGGAGCAGGTGCATTTATACAGAGACTTGATTACACACAGGTGGATTCTATTTATCATCATTAGTCATTTAGGTTAACATTGGATCATTCAGAGATCCTCACTGAACTTCTGGAGAGAGTTTGCTGCACTTAAAG
Source organism: Umbra pygmaea (assembly GCA_016801145.1). Classification (NCBI taxonomy): domain Eukaryota; kingdom Metazoa; phylum Chordata; class Actinopteri; order Esociformes; family Umbridae; genus Umbra; species Umbra pygmaea. The sequence continues at coordinate 12,645 of JACXGM010023459.1, forward strand.
TAAAGGGGCTGAATAATTTTGCTCGCCCAATTTGTCCGTTTTTTATTTGTTAAAAAAGTTTGAAATATCCAATAAATTCCATTCCACTTCATGATTGTGTCCCACTTGCTGTTGCTTCTTCACAAAAAAATTACAGTTTTATATCTTTATGTTTGAAGCCTGGAATGTGGCAAAAGGTTGAAATGTTCAAGGGGGCCGAATACTTTCGCAAGGCACTGTATAAAGGTACTCACACACGGTGAACAATAAACAAGAGCAATCTCCCAACAGTAGAATCAACTTAAATAGGAATAAGGTAGCACAGCTGACTCCAATACGGTGCTGATCAGAGTTGTGTGGGAGGAGAGACCGCCGTATCCTTTTTGCGCCAGTAGGGGAAGCTCCAGGATCGGTGTTGACACCCAGCCTTCTGGCAGAGGCAACCAGATTGTCAGCCAAAATTCCCTGATATTTCGTGAATTCATTATGCCATCAATTTAAGCCCCAGAACCTCTGGAATTAAAATAGCCCCAAAACTGCATTTTGTCCAAGATGGGGTAATCATGCAAGACCTGTTTTCATCCCATGTATACAGCGGCTGTCGGTGGATCCTAATTTGGGTGCGCTGGCTCATATCACTGTCCGGACTGGAGGAAACGGAACGGTATTGCACGATATCGCACACTGGGTTTGGTGTGTTGCGCACCGTTCCATTCGCTCCGGTCCCGAGCGTAACATGAGCCCACCCTCCCCAATTAAGACCGCCGACCGCCGCTGCATGTGTAGTGTTCTTTTGTCCTTGCTCCCTCACATTTTTACCTTTGTTTTCCATTATGTAATTTCTCCTCAAATTATGCATAATTCCTGATAACTCGGAAAGCTATTGTTTCATTTGTTTTTATCATATCTGGATACACGGGTAGCTAGTTAGCTCACTAACTATCCAGCAACCTCTTATCGTACTGCAGCGGATACCAACAATCGCCTTAGCCAGCATCAAACTATATACAATATCTACAACCTGCCAGAATGTATCTATCCATCAATCCAATGGTTATTACATCACCTTACTGGACTACTGGATTATTTCAGATAGCCCCACTGCCTTTAAAGCAAGTACCAACTAGGCCACTAGTGCCTTGTAGCTTTACATGCCCAGCCACTATTCTGCGGCACCTTGGATCTCACTTGCTCAGCCTAATCTTTGGACCAACTGATTTTGGTCCCATCTGCAATTAGTCTCTCTGTGACCTGTTGGACTGACCATCGTAGTGCCTCGTCACTGACCATTGTAGTGCCTCGTCACTGACCATCGTAGCGCCTCGTCACTGACCATCGTAGTGCCTCGTCACTGACCATCGTAGCGCCTCGTCACTGACCATCGTAGCGCCTTGTCACAGACCATCGTAGCGCCTTGTCACTGACCATCGTAGTGCCTCGTCACTGACCATCGTAGCGCCTCGTCACTGACCATCGTAGCGCCTCGTCACTGACCATCGTAGTCACAATAGTCTGTTTGCCAGAAGGGGCACCATTCAGAGCATGCTACCTATGCTAGCTAGCTATCAGCTTGGTCTCAGCCACAAACCTTACTCACACGCACACACAGTACACTTACTAACTCTGTCTGACCAGTTATTACCATAACATGTGAATGTATACCGCATCTATTGTAAGTCATTATGCTTTGTTTACTGCTGTTTCTATTGGCTATAATTGCTTTATTTCACTGTAAATCACTTATTTGCCATATTGCTTCGGCATATGCTAATGAAATGCTTTGGCATATGACAATGAAAGAGGTTACATCTTTCTCCCAAGATGTAACTTCTTTCATTGTCACTCAGTAACTAGGATTACCTTCGCTACACACCCGGCCCGCAATATTGTTGTATGTTCATAACGCGCATAATCTATTTTACTATTCTCAGAAATCCTCTCCCTTTTTCACTTTCCCAAAAGCACAAAATTACCAGTTCTTAAAGCCATCAGCTGTACAAATGTTCTACTCCTCCTCTGTTCCCCAGGGGATGTAGATTTAAACTCAGGCCCTATAGCCTCGATTAATACCCCAACTCACCAGGTACTCCCTTTCAATGAGTTTTGTAACTGTAAAAGTATTGGTTTCATGCACGTGAATATCAGATACCCTCCACCTCACAGAAATTTGGTTCACATTTCTGGATGGACAGACTTCAAAGTAAAACCAAAGAGAATTAGTATTAACTATATGGGCCGTTTATAAGTTAACAATGAAATGATTATTTCTGTGTAGCATACAACATTTAGTCATGCTACTTTGCTAGCAAATGAGACTCAAACAATACAATATGCCATGGACACATTAGAAGAGCTGACAAACAGAAGGCTCCTCCCACACAACAGACTTCAACAATAAAGGTAAGAGTTTGAAATAGGTTATAATTAGGGGGATGAGGGAGGTACATTACCTGCCTCTTACATTTGGGTTGATAGGTACCCCCTGCAACTATTTGAAACAAAAATAATGTCCTGGTGTTACATTTTTTGTTTTAGTGCCTAAAAGGTGCAGTGTAGAATTAAGGATAGTAAAAACCAAACTAGCTACTACCAAGCTGTAGAACATGTATTCTATAATATATAAAACATATATATATATATAAAGAAAACAAAAATCAGTTTAGTTGTGACAATGATTTCCTACAATATGCTGCGCTTATTTTGACATTTAAACAGGAATGGTAATGAAGACATGATGAGTGTTTGTCAATGGGCAGAGACTGGTCCATCTTTAATATAAATTATGCATTTTAGGCCATGCTTTTTGTGTAATAAAGCACTGCATAGTGTTATGTAGTCAGTGTCCCATATACAGTGTTTTTCAGATTTTTTATATAGAGAAATAAAACATTAACAGCGTTTGTAAGCTGGTCACGTGAAATGGCACCTATTAGGCATTGTAAACAATTTCTCATGTGAGTGTTTGAAGAGAGAGTAAGATGTTTCTGAAAAGGGGATTCTGTCAAGCATCTAAAACTGAAGTATGGTTTACAGTCCCCTAATAACAATATTTGTATAGTATAGGGATGGGGATCGTACATTTTTATTCATAGTGATACCATTTTTCGAGCAGTTTAACAATCTGAGTCATTATCGATACCATTACCAATGCTTTTCCATTATTTGGTGGAAAGACAAGACAACAATATCTTCTTAATCTTAACAGAACTATGAATGCTTTAATTTCAAAAACTGTGACTCTGATCTCATCAGCTTTTAAAAACGGTTATCAAAACAACAAAACATGCCCAGAGTTTGATTAGGATCACAATAATTTTAGACTAAATACACGGGAGTTAATGAAAGACAACTCGATTGTACCCAACTCGGGGGCTGTAATGTCTGTAAGGAGCACTCCAAAATGTCCAATAGCACAATGTTATTTATTGACCTGTTTGACATTCCATAGGAACAGGTACAGAGTAATCCAAACAGGCATAGGTCAAAACCGAATAGCTGGTATGGCTAAGGTACATCTAGGGATATCAACAGGCAGAGTAATCTGAACAGGCATAAGTCGAAACGGAATAGC
>JACXGM010023460.1:0-16193 GCA_016801145.1 Umbra pygmaea
GGAAATGACCGTTTTCTTGGACTGTCAGATAAAAATGACAAAAAATATATATTATTCAATAAAAATCATCACAGCCAACTTCAGTGAAGGTTTCTAGACAGATTGAGAAACCAACTGATATTAAAAAACTGTTTGTAGAAATGTTTTTATTTTCTGAAACTGTCTAGCTCAAAGAGTACCATAGTTGAAGAATTACCCATGTACACACACACTAATTAATAAATGTATCAGCCCCCAAAGAAAAAGCTCGCAATTACACTGGACTATGATTATCAGTGTCAGAAGGCATTGTGTTGTAACTCTACCATAATAGTAGTACAATCTGGATGTCCGTATATTTTGTACTGCGACATACGCAGAAGCTGCAGGTTTTTTGTTTATTAAGAGCCACTTCCTGTTTCAGACAACGACCTAGGGGAGTGTGGAGCGATTAGGGGCAACTGTCTTACTCACGGACAGAACGACAATAGCTTTCACATTGATCGTTAGGAGATTTGAACTAGGGACACCAATCAGATGCCCTAACCACTAGGCCACCTTGCCACTACCTGATGGCTAGAATTTACTGATCAACAGTATCTATCTGCCTTTCTCTGTTGGCTCCTCTTGGTGTTAATGCAAATGTTGTGAATTTCAGGGAGGCAACAACGCAGGTCACACGGTGGTTGTGGACTCCGTGGAGTATGATTTTCACCTGCTGCCCAGCGGAGTGCTCAATAAAAAAGCAGTTTCCTTTATTGGTGGGTCCACCATTTCACTGACACTTCAATGTTAAAGCTTCTTTCACTTCTTTCTCAAAACATACTGAACTGTGTTTTAGGGAATGGAGTGGTGATACACCTACCTGGGCTCTTTGAAGAAGCTGAAAAAAACCTGCAGAAAGGCAATGGTGAGTGTTAGCATAGAACAGGCTTGCATGAAAGAGGAGGGACATTGGATGGAAGAGTTGAGTGAAACCAGATGGGCTGTGTTGTGCTCTCTTATTGTAGGACTGCAAGGGTGGGAGGAGCGGTTGAAGATTTCTGATCGTGCGCACATTGGTAAATATATGAGTCAGTTGGATGATATACAGACCAACGTTCAGTGTTGTGCTACTCTATTCAGGTATTTATTTGTCTCATTTGTGTTAAGTGTTCAATTTTCACCAAGCTGTGGATGGGATACAGGAGCAACAGAGACAGCTACAGGCAGGAAAGAAGTGAGTGTTTTGAACTGAGAAACTGATAAGCCTGTATTTCTTGAGTACTTTTAATCTTTAACTTGCCATTAATTTTAATATTGGGTTAATGTTAATGGAGCTATATTTTTATACAGTAAATACATATTTTTTTGTAAGTATTATTGTGATAGCTTTTGTGGGCTAATGCCAAGTTATTGTTAATTAGGTATCACTTTTCTTTTTCCCCTACTTATGTTTTTGCTAGTTTGGGGACCACCAAAAAGGGCATTGGACCTGCCTATTCTTCCAAAGCTGCTCGCAATGGACTCAGAGTCTGTGACCTTGTGTCTGATTTCAGCGTTTTTGAGGAAAAGTCAGTACCAAAATGTATTTTTCTTAATGCATGCGTGAGGGAACTGAATGATACTTTGATGTTTGTTTGTATCTGATGACCCTTCATCCACAGATTCCGTGTGTTGGCAGAGCATTTTCAGACCATGTATCCCAACCTAAATGTTGACATTGAAAAAGAGTTGCAGCAACTGAAGGTATTAATATTATTGTTTGACAGATAACGTCTGCCATAATCACCTGCTACGGTTATAGTCAGCAATGCTAGTCCTGTTATCTGTGGTGTTTGCCCAATTAATGTGGGCAAGTTTTGAAGGTGTTGCTTTAATGGATGCTTGAAGTGTATCTGCACCATAAGTCATAGCTTTACCATATTCTTCTCCAGTCATATGCTGAGAGATTGCGCCCTCTTGTGACGGATGGGGTGTACTTCATGCACACAGCCCTCACTGGGCCCAGTAAGAAGATCCTGGTGGAGGGGGCGAATGCAGCCCTCCTTGATATTGACTTTGGTAAGAACAGAAGGGAAATAATTTACTGTGCTGTTTTGTGCAGGATATTGCATTATAGTTTGAACAAATTCAAATGTATGACTTTCAGGTACTTACCCGTTTGTGACATCATCCAACTGCACTGTTGGGGGCGTATGCACTGGCCTGGGTGTTCCTCCATCGTATGTCGGCCGGGTGTATGGTGTGGTCAAAGCCTACACAACCCGGGTGGGCGTTGGAGCTTTCCCCACTGAGCAGGACAATGTAAGTGGATGGTTGCAGGTTGAATATGCTGTGGCATAAACATACTGTGTAGAAACATCAGTCTTCCAAGTCAGTCTGGCCAAGAGCCCATTCAAGACCATTTCCAATTTTTCCAAATCGAGGCACCAATCACAACTGTTGAGGCGTGCTTTATACGATGACGATAGCGCAGCTATATACTGTCATTGGTTGAAGCAAACAATTACAATGCTAGCTGCTGCAATAGAACATCCACAATGTCACTCGTTTGAATCAGCTATCCTGTCTGTTTAAAGCGATTTGAACGTTTCCTTTTTGTTAAAAACCGAACAAAGAACCACACTCAAAGCCTTCATATCTAAAAAAAAAGATGTTGGCGCGGTCTTGCCGACTCGATTCAGCAAAAGTCTGATATATCCAATTGCACCGAGAGGCATTTGAGCGGCGTCCGTTGGTGATGCCCCTTTGGAAATGGGCTGTGAATGAACCTTGCCCAGATCCACTCACAGTTAGAACTGAGAAGGGTCTGGTGTTAACCAGGCTATCATATTTACATAGTTTATACAGAATCCCAGGTCTTACAGCTGTGCATCTGTGTGGTTGTGATCCAGGAGACTGGAAACACGTTGCAGTCCAGAGGGAGGGAGGTCGGCGTGACGACGGGCCGGCGGCGCCGCTGTGGCTGGCTGGACCTGGTTCTGGTCAGATACGCCCACATGGTCAACGGCTTCACTGCGTAAGGCTCCTGTTTGTAATGCGCTTTACCTACCAGATCATGGTGGTCTGTCTTGCATGTTGTTGCTCTGTTTAGTTGCCATCCTCATAGTTCATAACCGTGTTTGACGACACATGCCTCTTCCACAGCATCGCCCTGACCAAGCTTGATATTCTGGACACGCTGCCAGAGATCAAAGTGGGCATAGAGTACTCTGTTGATGATGAGCCTCTCTCCAGTTTCCCTGGTAAGTTTAGCCCTGTCTTAGTGGACTTGCTGCTTTGACACATCGTACTTGGCTTGCACAGCACGCTGATCTCCCATCACATATCCTCTCTGTAGCCAATATGGACGTGCTGACACGGGTGTTAGTGAAGTATGAGACGCTGCCCGGGTGGTGTTGCAGCACTGAGGATGTGCGCTGTTTTGAGGATCTGCCCCCCCAGGCGCAGAATTACATCCACCGCATTGAGGAGTTTTTGCAAGTGCCAGGTTAGTGTTAATGGTGATTACGTAGATGTGCTAAAATAGCATTGTATTGTAATTACTTCTGGTAATAATTCAGTCTGAATTTTCTTGTTGACTTTCAGTGAAGTGGGTTGGAGTTGGGAAATCCAGAGAGAGCATGATCAAACTGTTCTGATCGTGTGGGGTTTTCTCCATGATAACCACTGCTTGGGTGAAGAATAATTGCAATGTCGAATAATTATTAAGATGACTGCAAAACAAAAGTCTAAAGTTGCAAAAGTCTGTTGTGCCGAAAAGGAAAACCATCACCAGCATCAATAATAGTGACTTTTGTCCCAAGTAACTAATGGACGCTGATCAAACATCTGCTGTAACTATTCCAGGCTTTCATAAACCTTTTTCATTCAATTTAAGTGAATGTTTTAAAACCCAGTATGGGTTTTTGTTGTTTGTCTTTTAAATCAATATTTTAATACTTAAATGTAATTCTGTCTGCTCAATCTAAGGGTTGTGTTATGGAACCAAGACCTTTGGATGAGCTGTCATGTTGTATACAGGAATTATAGGCACAATTTTTGATTCCTAAGGCATGCTGTCTGAAATCCTATTGATATCTATTGATTGTTAATATCAATAACATTACTTTGTGCACCCAAACACACTGGCCGTGGTTTAGGTTCTAATAGAGGAAAACTAGCGGTACACTCCTTATCCAGATGAATTGCACCATCTAATAATGGGTCAAACCTACTTTGTCTCTAGAAAATCCAGTATTCTTCAGGGGATGACTTCTACAAAGTGTCAAAATTTATGCAATTACAACACACGTTTGCTGTATATTGGATTATGGTACATCCAGGCAGCAAACAGCCTGGTCAATTTTATCCCAAACTGATAGGTTGGGTTGACGTGTAGGGAGTTCCCAGGGCACTCAAGTAAAATGAACTTGTCTTACACAATACCTGCTTTGTTACATGATACATTACATCATCCTGATGGAGTCCATTGTAACAAACTGTCCATGACATCTGCATTCCAAGATGCTGTTTTGCACAGGTTTATTCATTTGACTAAACTGTTGCAACAGCCTATTTGCTTAGATTATTTTGATAAATTTTTCCTTTGAACACGCATTAACAAGTTTGTTTTTAAACAGAAGAATCCTAGACACTGTTATGCAGTTTCTGAAATTTGTGGCATCAATCATAACACATTTAGAACACCTGTTTTCTAATTCTAACATCAATCAAACATGCTATGTTCACACTGATAGTTTAGTGACCTTTTAGTTGTTGTACCCACATCTGATTCCATTTGGTCCCTGGGGACTGAATTGTCAAAAACCTCTGGCTGATGTCAGGCTTTGTGATTAGTCTGAATGGTCATGTGATTTATTTGGCCCAAAATCAACATTTTGTCATCTGACATCCTTGTTGACACACAACCAGTTTTAGCAAATGCATCACAATCAGAAGAAAGGAAATGGTGTCTGGTCACTTTTAAAAACAGTCAGTATTTCAAATGGCTTTAAACATTCAGCAGATTTGAACAGTCCAAACAAAGTGCTTGTGTTAATGCCTGCCTATATGACAAGCCATGTGGGTTAATGTCTTAAGGAACATTCTACAGTATATGGGGGCTACTGAGTGTTTTGATAAACTGTCTGCTTTTCATAAATTGTAATTCATTGTAATGAAAAATTAAATATGCTTCTACTCACATCTATGGATGGATCCATAGAATAATGAATAAAACTAGGTCATTGTTCCATTCTTAATTTCTGTTGAAGGTCTGATGTGGACGAATACATACATTTATTGATGGGCAAAACAAGGCTTTTCGAAACACAGACAATTAAAACATTTGAGTCTAGGCTTTTGAAAGGCCCGAAACCTTTACTCGACAGTGACATCTGCTGGCATCTTCAATTATGGCACACATCAACGTCTAGGTTAATTCCAGCATGGTTAGACAAGACGCTTCTGTGGCCGGACTGAACAATTCCGGTCCATCATCACAAACTGCATAGTTTCGAAACAGGAGTTTAATTTGTCAACACTGTTGGTAATTGAATAAATTAGAACAGTTTGAGACAATAAACACACTCCTAACATAATGTCATACAATAATCTTGATTTGGAGTGTTTCTAAAATAAAAACAAACTTATGTGAACTTCTCTGATAAAACTAAGAATAAAAGACTTAAGGCAAAATGTATGTCTGAAAGTGTTGCTAAAGTGTGAAATTGCTATTGTGATTTTGGAAATAGCTACGTTTGAGTGGAATTGTAGTGACTACTTTTGTGTGGTTGGTACACAAAGGTGCAATTGTTGGACATAGTGCAGTACATTTTTTTTAATGGATTTGTGTTATAAAGTAGTGCTTGTGCAATAACTTGTGAGGGGAAGGTATTGTCTTTACAGGTTTTTATTTAGATACAATATTTTTTTTCCACATTGCCAGGGCTCAGGCGATTTCATTTTTTGTTTACCACCTGGCCATCCTTAGAAAACATTCTCTTGCATGGCACAGAGTTTGCTGGGATGGCTAAAGGGACCATTGCAAGTTTAAATAGGTGAGGGAAGACCCCTGCATTTCTGGTCCAGTACACCAATGGGTCTTCCACTCTTGCCAGTAATGCATCTGCTAGGTACCGTTGAACTTCAACCCTAGCATTGGCACTAGTACTCCTGCTATTCTCCTGGTGTCACTGAATCTGTTGTCCAGGAGTATCCACAGGCTATCAACACCACCAACGCTCCCCTGGAATACCTGGCAATAAAAAATATACATTTTTAATTGTGTAAAGGGCCACATCATTCAACTAAACACGACAGGAATTGTTCCAACAACTGCAATTTATACTTTATGTAACAAGACAATGATATGATTCGGTTACACTGGTGTGCTGTCCAATAGCATTTCCTTCCTTATTCCTTTTGCTTCTTTCTTTGTCAATAAGAACATGTTTATAATGACAGTGTTTGAGAGCATCAAAACCCTGATGTATAATGGGTAAATAGGTTGATCCATATAATACAATAGCTGCAAGATAATTTCTATATGTATGTGTAGGGCGGTGTCTAGTGTCTAGGTTTCCAAAAATACTGAGGTCATAATGCCTGCGAAGACACCGCCTCCCAGATTTACACTGCTCAAAATAATGAACACACGAATCACAAATTGGGTCTTGATGAACAAAACAATATATCAAAATCTTACTGTACATAGTGTAATTTGTTGAAAACCAATTTATGTACAGTTACAACAGTCAAAATCACCAACTGATTGAGGGCTGGATTCAAACTCACACTGAAAGTCACAGGCTGTACCATCTTGCATGAATTTCAACACGGCAACCCATGATTTGACTCATTAGTGTGTATGGCCTCATGTGCCTGTATGCACTCCCGACAACTTCTGAGCATGCTCTGGATGAGAGGGCGGATGTTGTCCTGGAGAATCTCCTCCCACACCTGGATTAGGACACTAGCAAAATGCAAAACTGAAAAAGAATCAGTAAGGATAAGGGCAATTGTCTGTGGCCACAATCTGCAAACCCATTCCCTTTTTGGGGAATTGCTGTTGCCAATCCAGTCCACCTGTTGTCATTTTCATTTGCACAAAAACAGGTGACATTGATTCACAATCCCTTATGCTTCCTAAATGGACAGAGTTATATCCCTGAAGTTTAACTGACTTGGTGTTATATTGTGATGTTTGCATGATCCCTTTGTTGTTTTAAGTGTATATAAAAACAAAAAGTTGCTGATTAACTTGTACATGTAAACAGTACACCATCCAGGATTAAATCAATTTGCAATATGCTCTTAACTTTTGGCTCTTGTATGACATGCTCATAGTTGATTCTCTGCCTTCTGCATTGTATTCTTACTGTCCCTTTCTATGTCCTCCGGTTTTCTCTGCCTTCTGCATTGTATTCTTACTGTCCCTTTCTATGTCCTCCTGTTTTCTCTGCCTCCTTATTGGCAACTAATCATTCTCTGTCATGTCTTTTTCTCTCTTCACCCTCTTCAGTACCTGCCTTTATCTTTCTCTGTCTCTCTTTGTGTGTTCATAAGTTTTTCTTAAATGTATCAGGAACAGCATGTACAACCATAGATTTTATAATTACTGGATATAACCATGTGTGACGTCACCCATTGGTTAGTTAAGATCCGATTTGGGTCATTGAATTTGCCGTTACGGGCGCAGACATCTTGGTTGCGGATGTGACGATTTTAGCCAAGAAGGAGGAGTAATCTAGGTAGCGTTCTGATATTAATTGGGATGCTAACGAAAAACAGTATTAAAACAAAATGTAACGTTACTTACCGGAAAAAGTGAACTGCCTAATCATTTGATTGTCTTGTCGTACTACCGAACGCTATAGCCACGCCCTAAACGCCCCTTTTCTTTGTCGCCGATTTTAAAATCAAAGAGACCATAATTCAAAAAATGAACATCCTGATAAATTGCAGAAGAAATAAATCTAGCGATTGAGACCATATACTCATTATGAAAATGATTATTACCTCAGTAAATCAAGTATATTATGTCTCTCATTCTCATAAACTATTACAGAAACCGAGATCTTTTGCAACCAGGCATATCGCCCCCAGCTGGAAATCAGATAGAATGCAGGTTTAAGGCACTTCTTAATTTGTGTCAATTTGCCAAACCGGACGCTCACCCTGTGTGTACAACATACAGTTGCAATCAAAATTATTCAATCCTATTTTAAATCAGGGTTATTGTGAATAACCATAGCATAAAAGGGGCGGTGCGTGCAGCATATGACCAATCGCAGACATTGACAAGTCTACCAGAGCAGCATATGTCACTCAAGACGAGCAAATCTTTTTTGGGAAATATTAAGAATATTACAAATATATCCAGGCGTTAAGCAACACAGTTGCCGCTGTCTAAATTGATTATAATTACAAGTGTTTATTCCATTAAACCAATGAGTTGCTTAGATGAATGCTAATGACATGTAAGAAAGGTTTTTGCCATATTATTGGGAGTCTTGGGTGCAAATAAATGTACAGGGTGTGTCAATCAATGTTAAAACACTGAGTTGATAAACGTATAGTTACTGTGGTAGTAAATAGTAAATGTATGTACTGACTACAGTGAATACATTGATGTTGGTTCATTGATGTTGGTTCAATGCATCAACCACAGCATAAATAAACTACTTTAGCAAACAAATGCAACACTATGCATACAGTGACAGTCTGTGGAACTGTAAGAGCACAACTTTGATGTATCGCACAGGCAACATACGTCACAGTGTAGGTAGAAGTGAGGAGTGAAACGCAGAGGTATCTTGAATAGTTTACTGGAATCGTAGCAATGCACATAGACATCCATCAAAACTCTGGCACTTTCCAAAAATAATGGGGGTGGCTAAGCTTTAGGCCACAATGCTCCAAACAGACAGCAAGAATAAGCTTTGCAATAAACAGTGCCTAATACTATAACTCATGACATGAGCGTGGAAATATATACATATAATGGTTCACATAACAGGTAGCGCACCACAGCATGACACACAAACACTCAACAGCAAACAACACTCAACAGCAAACGAGGCTATATGTAGGCAAACAAGATAACACAGGTGTCTGTAATCTGTGCCGATGAGAATGTGGGAGGAAACAGTGGCTTCAGTAGGCAGGGGACTTCAAGGGCCTGATCCTGTTCGCGCCAGTAGGGGGAGCTCCAGGATCAACCATGCTGACAATATGTCTCAAGAAGCTGACAAATACATGCCAGTCTCTCTGCTGAGAATCTATCTGTGAATACCAAACCGACCCCTATGTCCTACCCCCTTGCTCGGAGTGCCCTCCGAGGGTGACTTCCCACAGGGTGGCTAGGGGTTTACTAAACACATTAACTTCGGAACGTACTTCTGACTTGAATGGTGCAATTCATGGTTCACTGTTAAGTCATAAAAAAATAATGGATTTCTAATTTTTAAATTCTTCCTATCTTTAAAAATGAACTTACCATAATTAACGATTTAACATTTCATTTTAAACATTATTCATTTTGTTTGTGTCAAACAAACGCACGTCATATCACTGGGCAAGCTTATCCATTTACTGTGCAAAATTGCACACGCTAACATGTAACCAGTTGCATTATGGGAGTCTACTTTAGCCACATGTTAGCAAAGGCTTCATCGGTGCACACTCGTTGGAAGTGGGTATCGGAGGGTCTAATTAGTCCCTACACCCTTGATCATTTTCACTTCCTCAGCTTTGGGACACTTGCAACCTGTGGAGGCGTGAGTGAACGTGCAAATCGAGGGCCAAGCGTGAAGTGGAGGGTAGAGGGGTCGGTTTAAGACTTAGTCTATATCTTTCATAAAGAGACTCATCAGAGAAAGCCAATGGCAACTCTCAGAATGGTGAAGTCATTTTCAATCGAGAATTGATTGGTCAGTAGGCGGTGCTTTTATTCGGGTTAATCTGTTATCCCGACTATAACCTGCTTCGGAGCAGTTTTGGTTGGTAGCATAAGTTACCATGGAGATGTAACCCGGGAACAGGTGATCCACCGCCATAACACTGAAAAACCCAGGTTTAATCCTTAAGCTCACTTGAGACAACACCTGTTTTGCATATTTGTGCTGTTCTGAGGGATTCTATTCAGCGGGTTGAATAATTGTGAGACTGGAGAAGTCATTGTGAGTTGCATTTTCAGTTGGATTTGGGAAAACCACTTGAAAGATATGTTGAGCTATTTCAATAGCTTTTGTTTGATTTATTCATTGCAAATAGCTGACAGTCTGTACATTTTGACAATAAACCTGATTTGCAATGGGAGTTTAATATTTTTGATTGCAACTGTATGTGGAAATGGGTTTTCATTGCCGAGCAGCTGTACACAAGCTTCACATCAACATGTGCAAAGCATTGGCTGGAGTGGTGTAACGCATGTCCCCACGGGACTCCCTGGAGCAGTGGAAACGCGTTCTCTGGAGAGGTAAATCACATCTCTATCTGGCAGTCTGATGGTCAAATCTGCCTGTGGCAGACGCCAGGAGAATGCTACTTAACAGAACGCATAGTGCTTACTGTAAAGTTTGTTGGAGGAATAAGGGTCTGGGGCTGTTTTTCAGGGTTTGTGCTAGGCCTCTTATTTGAAAGGTCATCTTAATGCTACATGATACAAGGACATTTTAGAAAATTGATACTTTCAACATTGTGGAAACAGTTTGGGGAAGGCCCTTTCCTGTTTCAGCATGACTGTGCCCCTGTGCACAAAGCAGGGTCCATAAAGATGGTTCGACAAGTTTGATGTGGAGGAATTCGAGTGGCCTGCACAGAGCACTGGCCTCAAACCCATTGCACACCTTTGAGATGAATTGGAACAGCGATTGCACGCCAGGCCTTCTCGTTCAACATCAGTGCCTGATCTCACAAATGCTCTTTTGGCTGAATGGGCACAAATTCCCACAACTAAATATTGTGAAAATCCTTTCCAGAGGAGTGGCGGCTGTTATAGCAAATATGTTGGGGTTGGGCAACTCCATATTAATGCCCATGGTTTTGGAACAGAATGTCAAAAAGGATCATATGGGTGTGATAGTCGGGTGTCCACATACCACATACTTTGGCCATATAGTGTTCATAAGAGCATTTCCCACCAGAAACAGCTGTATTGGCCTTAACCTGGTTCCTTCTAAATTACTACAGTAGGCTATGTCTTAAGTGTCTCTCTCTTTCTCTGCAGTGTGCTCAGTCTCTCTTCTCCATCACCTCCTCTTCTCTCTTAGATTTTAGTGTCTCTTCTGTTTCTCCTGCTTTAGTTTGACTGTGACAATAACCTATCGATGATCAACACTGGCTTTGTAATGCAAAAACAATAGAAATCAAGATCACTGCCTGAACACCTGACTTCACTTCACATAGTCAATAGGACGGTAATTACAGTATAACAACAGGTGGTAATCTTGAATATGACAAAATCTTCACTTTAGAGTATTTTTTTGTTTCTAACCAATTTTATCCAGCTCATGTTAAATATGGAAAAAGTATCAATGTCATGACCTCTGTGTCCTCAGTGATAGATTTGGGCTTGTGTATATGGCATGTTGTGAGGTCTCCACTATCTGGTATGGCACCATCTACATCCAACACTGCTGTATTACCACGTCCCATTGCTCACGAACGCAGCACACGACAGAGAGCACAGTCACCGGAATACTGAACACCTGCACCATGTCATTCACATCATACATAAGCAGTACTGATAGCCAGCCTCTTTGCGAAGTATTGTTTCTCTTTTCAAGCGTACTGAGCATTATATCCTGACGAAGCTATTGTGTATTGACCCGTTTCTGTTTTTCTTCCTGACCCCTGAGATTGCCTACGATTCTGTGCCTTTGCCAGAGTGTTACCTGTGTATCGAACCCGCAATCAGTTCCCAGTGTTAACGAGATCGGATCCTGAGTTTGTACCTCCACCAGAGCCTGCCTGTGTACCGAATCCTTGCCTGTTTGACTATGTCCTAGCTCTATTCCTCTGTATCTTTGCAATTCAGGATTACGATCTGTATTTGTGCACATTCTGCTCATTATTGGGAATTACTGGCATTAAACAATCCTTTTATACATTCATGTCTCCAGTCGTGACACATGTAGAATATTTCTAGCTTTAGAGACATGCTGTACAGAAGTTTGTCCAAGATTAGCCTAACAAAAATTAGGACGAAAAAGCCTATAAATAAAAGAATCATTGAGCCAGGATTTTTCGAGGGGATGGGATATTTTGTACAATGAAGTGCTGAACATTTTTCAGAGGAAACAAGTATTATTGGGAATTCCTTTTTTAACTGTCATCTGTCAAACTGTCAATAACTCTACACTTCATTATATAGTTATCTCTTATCCAATGTTTCTTCCCTTCCAATTTCATTGCATCCAATTTGCTAAATACATATAAAGCATCAACAACTCCACAGTTGATCCAAGACAGTTAAAATTCTCTAGATAAGTGTCTGCTAAATAAATCAATGTATCCTCAGGTGCACAGGATGCTTCTCTCTTCTGGTTCCTGTCTCACTGCTTCCTTCACTTGGAAGTTTTGGCCAGAACGCATACTAGAAGTGAACTCATTCCCTAGCCAACAACCACAACTGAGCTCATAGATGCACTACCTACCACAGGGATTTATAGTGCACAAGACCACCCTATCCAATCTGTACTTTGACTGAGAACACAGGCACCACAAGACCTTTCTAGAGTGGGACAAGGCATGTACACCCAGTTAAATTACTAAACTCCCAATGGTGTAGCTAACAGCAAGACAGTGACTTAACAAGATACATTAAGCTTTCACATTTCTGGATGTTTTATTTCTGCTGGATCAGATGTGCTTTGCAATGATGAATTATTTGCTTTGCGGATGAACGGTAAGGAAATACTGGACGTGGTTTGGAAGCCTGTAATTAATGTTTTTGAATGTTAGGATTTTAGGAACAACTGGCTGCCTGCGGTTTTGACCCAAAAGGTTGTGGAATCCTGCCACTGGGGTCCTCTTCCACTCTTCCATGATGACATCATGAGAGACTTTGCGCTCCTCCACCTTCTGTTTGAGTATGTCCCACACATGAAATTTTATAATAAAATATTTACAAAAATGTGAGGGGTGTACTAACTTTTGTGAGATACTGTAAATAACAAAAATATTGAAAAACTATAAGTAAAATTCGTGCCGACAGGACAAATGAATGGGAAGTTACATAGTGCAGCTTTAAATTACGGCGTAAAATATATTGGCCCTACTGACTTTCCGTACAACGTAAAGCTCTATTGGACAAAGTCGACGTGGCGCTGACGTCAGGGTTTAGATGGACCCGTATCGTTCGTAATCATTAACTGAGAAGTAGCTGTCTGGCTGGACTTAGCTTGCTACCTAGTTAGTAATCAAATAAAGAAGACAACGAAGTAACCTTCTTACCGTTATCGGTAAGAGATTGTTGCTAAGTGAAAAACTAGCTATGTGTTGACGTATGCTTAGTGGAGTTTTTTGTATGAGTTTTTGTCGTATTCATGTCTTCACATAGCTAGAGGAATACTTATGTTAGCCAGTCAGCTGGCTAATGTACGTGTAGTTAGCAAGTTAGATTTTCACTATATATTTTGATGACATTGATTACGACGTTAAAATCACAGTACTGTACTGTAGAATTTAAAGAATTATTCTAATTTGTGTGTGTGTACATTGAAGTCAAATGTATAGCAGTTAGGTTTACCGGATATAACTTGGTAAAGTAAGCCTTGTTGGTATGATACTTTGGCCAAAATGAAAGAACAGTCTTAAATCATCTCGTGTACCGATGAATAACTATCAAAACCAACATGATTTCCATGAACAAATAGTAAATATAGAAATATGTAATTCGTTTTATTTGAATGTCCTGTGCTGTATTGCTTGTAATACTCTATCAAAGAAAGAATTTAAAGAGGAATATGTCTTATTTTGGTTTCGTTGAGTGCCTGTGGAGAGATACTCATTGCGTCATATCCCAATTAAACTTAGTGACACAACCAGAAAGCGGTGTATTGTACCCGATTTTGTACTATATATATATATATACTCACCTAAAGGATTATTAGGAACACCAGAGAAAGAAAGAAATCTTATCAATTCATCGCTTGGATAACTATGTAAATATCTTCAGGACAGTGTGAATGCAAATTTGTTTTAAAAACATCACCTTGTACCAACCAGATTTACAGGAGTATACAGACCTTATTTGAATTGATGTAAAAATATGAATGGTGTAATAATGCAAAGAACAGAAATCATGTTTTGACTTGAATAAAAGAGCATTGAATGGGAGAACATATCGAAGGCCTTCTCTGCATCTAGAGAAATTACCAGCTCTGGGGACATAGAGAACTAAACTGTGTCCAGGAAGAGGGGTCTTTCCTTAAGGAGGCGTATTACTCTCCATTCCATTATTAATTTATTCCATAAGGAATATTTGGATCCACTTAATTAAACAGCACTCGCATGCTCTGGCTCCTATTTCAGAGAAGGTACAGCAGCTGTTCATATGCCCAATATTGCTTTTGAGAACATTGCTGGTTATAATTGCTGTAAAGAAGTCAATAGAATGCAGAATAAGGATCAGAGAAAGATGCCATCATTGGCTCTAATTCACAAACTCATACTCTGGTCTGATTTAAGTCTGTTGGGCTATTTTCCTTGCATAACATCTAGAAATTGTCCATTTAGGTTTTAAAGAGGTGGTGGCTAAATGTTACCTTTCAGCTAAGCTTGTAGCATAGAGAAATGGTTGGTAGTGAGTTGTTTCTACCTCTGATTCCATTGGTTTGTTACATCAACACATTAAGGTTAAAATCCATATAAGTATTTTATCTCAGAATGGGGTTGAAATACATAATTCTCAAGTTTGATATAGTGAATTGTCTAGATTTAGCTACCATCATTACACAGCTAACATTATCGAGAACTCAGCCATTCATATCGAGAACTCAGCCATTCGTAACAGCTTAATGTGAAGGTCTTCCACCAAAGAAAGCTACTGTTGCTAGGTTACTAACACTGGTTTGTTGTGGGGGTTTCCTGTGTATCTTGGCAAAACATCATAGTATTACAAGGGCTACTCAATGGATAATCAGTCTGAAACATCTTGCCATGAACATAGTCTTCCCCATAGCCAGATTGTTTAGTAAAATTATACTTACGCACACTTCACGGCTCTAAATTTGGGATAGATAAATCGGATTATCTGCTGTACCTTGTCGCTTTCCAGCTACTTCTTCTTGTGCAGATTGGGCGCCTGTAAATTCAATCGTGGAAGTAAAGTTGCTGAGGGTAATCATCCCACACTTGAGCTGAATTAAGGCCTATGTGTTGGATGAGCAGTGTGAAAAGGCTTGGTCGGGCATGTGGTTGGATGAACCATATGCGCGCCCCTCGCCATCCCGCATCTGTCCAAGTGGTTGTGGAGCTGCCGACAAGGCAAGGTCAGTGGGAATTGGACAGGACCAATGGGGAGGAGAGAGAAATGGAGAAAGAAAATCACACAACAACAACCCTACTATGTTTCTTACCTGTTTGTCACTTTGCCAGAAAGTTTCACAGACAAGTAGTACTTTTAGTTTTTCTGGATTGTTTGTTCTCTCCTGATATCTTGTACAATACGTAAGAAATAGCCAAACTCAACCGACACAGTGTATGGGGTTACGTTCATTCTACTGACAGTAGAAACAGCTGAACCAACACAGAATATGGGGTTACGTTCATTCTACTGACAGTAGAAACAGCAGAACCAACACAGTATATGGGGTTACGTTCATTCTACTGACAGTAGAAACAACACAGTATATGGGGTTACGTTCATTCTACTGACAGTAGAAACAACAAAGTATATGGGGTTACGTTCATTCTACTGACAGTAGAAACAACAAAGTATATGGGGTTACGTTCATTCTACTGACAGTAGAAACAGCAGAACCATAGCCAACAGCCCAGCATGCTTGTAAGTAATAAGAACACCACCATGTGGACATTTTGTTTTATTTTTTTATTTTATTTAACCTTTATTTAACCAGGTGGGCACGGTGAGAACAATTTCTCATTTAAAACGGCGACCTGGCCAAGATAAGGCAAAAAGGTGCAAGTACAGACAGAGTTACACATAAATACAAATACACAAGTATTACACAAAGGGTACAATAAAGACGAAAGATAAAAAATACAGTTGAAATACAATCGAA
>JACXGM010023461.1:0-16193 GCA_016801145.1 Umbra pygmaea
CAGCCTTTGCCAGGTATGAGAGGAGCTACTGCATGGTGTGTATGAAAGAGAGGGAGAGTAGTCAATGACAGTATATGAAATTAAGAGAATAGGGTAAAAAAAATCACATTTATGTACATTGTGGAAAAAAGTATTGGATTTTTTTACTCCGTGGCAAAGTAAACAAATTGGGCTAGTTTTAATGCATTTTGGGCTGTTTCTGAGTAGTCATTGGGCTAGAATTTTATGTTTGACCTGGCAACCCTGCTTCCCGCTACGAGACCCTGCAGCGGCATAAGTTGTCCAGGTACAGGGAGATAACGCAACTATCTTGCTATCACTGATTGTGGGAAAAGTTATTCACGTCTGTTAAGGCTTTAATTTTCAACCTGTTTTAAGTTGTCCAAGTACAGGGAGGTAACGTGACTATCGCTATCACTGACTGTGGGAAAGTTATTCACGTCTGTTAAGGCTTTAATTTTCAACCAGTTTTTCTGTAGCCTACGAGTCTCTCAGATTTTCTTTATAATAAATAATATGATAGTAGTTTATTGTAGTGTCATTATGCAGCTGTAATTTGGAATTGGTACGCCTACAGCCTACTGTTTTTACTTTAAACTAGTTGTCACATCACAATACAAATACAATACGTAAAAGGTATTGGTATTGGTATCGGTATTGGCGATACCAGCCTGGGTATTACTTGGTATCGGATCGAATGGGAATTACGTGGTATCGCACATCACTAACATTGAGTGAAGTTGCTTTTTTGGTTTTCCTCACTACTGTGTATGCCATGATTTCCCAATCAATGAATATTAATTTCGGGGTGTTTCACTGACTATTTATGGACAATTATGGGCGTGACATGTATCCGCAAAAGCTGCGCCACATGTTAGAGTTGATTGTGATTTATAAAGGGAAAACAGCGTAGGACGTGCGTGTGCACGGTTTTATAAATCTGAATATTTCTTTACGTACGCACGTCCTATATTTCGTCCGAACGCCACTTCTGACGCAAACCCACCGCAAAGTTTTATAAATGAGGCCCCTGGTCACCACTGCTGGAAATCATGTAGAAGGTTTGAGTCAAGGACATCACTGTTATGGCATGTTATGGCATGACCAGGTATTTGTAGTTGCCAGTCATAGTGCTAAATGCTGTCTTGTGCTTGGCACCTTCTCAGATATACACAAGGTTGTAGACATTCTGGAGATCAAATTTTATAAAGAAGCACATGCCATGCATATTCACTACAGAGGAAATCAGGGGGAGTGGGTTTGTAATTCGCACAGTTATCTGGTTTGATGAACAACAATTTATTCATGGGCACAGACCTCCATCTTTCTTTCATTCTTCTTCACAAAAAATAAACTTGAGGAGGCACATGAAGAGGAGGAGCATATGTAACCCTGATGAAGTGATTCCGAGACTTGAGTTTCCATAGCCTCGGTCTCAGCATACGACGGGATGCCCGTGACCCCTGGGAAGTATGGAACCTGGTAGGAGATCTATGGCACAATCCCAGCGCCAAGTCATTTAGATGCCTTGCTTTTTGAGACGTGACAATATTCAATTGGAATGGGAATGTTGGAGGCAATGTCTGGACTTTCCACCATGGTGGCCCTCAGTGAGACCGGAACACAACTACCCAGACATTTAAGGCTGATTTATGCTTCTGCTTTGAATCAACGGCATAAGGTATGGCGTAGCTGGCTGCCTGCACTATTACTTACATCGTAACGTACAGCATAGGTGACGTGCACCTCTCCTAAAATTTTACTTTGCGTCAAGCCTACGCAGACCACATGGATTTTGATTGGTCAAATTAATACATCTTTCCGGCATGTAGGTTTTCTAGTTTTCCCCTTCCTTTATACCGCCATTGTTTCGCTCTGAGTTATTTAGTGAAAAGGACAACAATGGATGAATTTCGCATCTAAGGTGAATATCAGTTAGTTTTTTACCTCTGTTTATGTGGGCTACGAAGCTAGCTAGCTAGCAATGCTATCAAGTTGTCCAAATACATGTCGTCATGGTACATAGCCTGTAATGTCCTTGCAAACAAAATGTAACATAACATGCTGAAAATGTTGTTTTGCAATGCTGTTTTCATAGTGCTACTAATACCATATATTTTTATTCTTTAGAGCTGCTGAAGCACAGGAATTTTCCCAGTGCGGGATTAATAATGTCTATCTGCACAATGACAAAGTTTAATCTAATCTAATCTAATTGGCTCTTTGTTTTTCACAGGAACAGACCTCGACAACATCATCTGATTCTGACTCCATGCCATCCGCTTCATCAACCGAGTCATCCTCTGTGCCCCCCCAGCCACCAACCACAGCCATTGTATACCTAACAACCACCTGTGCCTGCTATGTGTAGCTCCCCAGCTTCAATGGCTGAGTTACCTGTGTCCCGAGTGGGGTCCAAATGGAAGAGGAACCAGGATGACTGGCTGGTTAAGCAGATGGCGCAGCTAGACAAACGCAGGATGGACCTACAAGAGAAGCTGGTGCAGGACACCAGTGACAAGTGTAGCAAATTTGGCCAGACAGTGGCTAATCTGCTACAGAGCGTGCCAGAGCGTGCCCTTCAACCCTCCAGCCATTTTCTCCTCAAGCAAATACAATAATCAAAAATAATAACAATTCTCAAATAGTCTGTGTCATGGTTGCAAGTATTTATTATGTGGGGTGCCTTTGTTATTCTAGTTTCAGCACATCCTATTTAAAAGTTCTGTGAATGGCAAGGACAGTCTATACGGTTATGGGGCAAAACTGTTGTAAATGTTTAAATGAAAGAAATGGCATTTGGGTCCACCTGATGGACTCTGCATAACCTACATTTATTTTCTTCATCATTAGAGATGTTCATTCAACTGGAATATTTGTTTGTAGAAGGCTGGTGGTTGCACTCAAGTCTCGTCATTTTGTAATATGCTTTTTTTATTTTTCAAGAGGACACATTTACACAGTTTTCTATAATGTATCCTAGAAGAAACACCTCTGCCATTTATATTATCCATTGACAGATGTGACTATTTCTATTTCTACATTTACTTTGTGTACTAAAAGTACATTTAAGATCACAATTTTAACTTTGCTACATAAGACCTTTTAAATTCAGATACTTTTAGACTTTCACTCAAGTAGAAATCCAGTATGTGACTGTCACATTGTTGGTGAGTAGGTGGAGAAAGACCATAGACCAGGTAGCTGTTAATTTGCAATGTTTAATGAAAAAGTAGTCTGTGGAGCATACAAAAGACTGTTGCAGGGTACGGTTTATGCAAGTGCACAATGGATAAATTCATGTAGCCTACGTGCTCTCAACAGTGGCATGGGACACTGGTAGCTAAACACAAATAAAGAGCGTAGCCATTCAATCAATCAGTCAATCAAATTTATTTATAAAGCCCTTTTTACAACAGCAGTTGTCACAAAGTGTTTTGACAGACACCCGGCCCGAGACCCTCAAACGCAAGCAACACAAGTGATACACAGTGGCGAGGAAAAACTCTAGTAGGTGGGACCTAGGAAGAAACCTAGAGAGAGGCCAGACTCAAGGGGGTGGCCAGTCCTCTTCTGGCTGTACCGGGTGGGGGATCTGAAGGTACACAGCCCATTGTAATAAGGTCACTTTGTTTATCAGTGTTCAATTATTGTCCAAAAATGAGGATATGATGGGTGGCCTGTGACCATAGTCTTTATGTAGCATCAATACAGTTTGGTGGTCTTATGAAGGAAGAACTTGAGGAAGGGAAAAGTAGCTGACAAGTTCCGCTTTATGTTGGGAGACACCCGAATTCCATCAGTGTCAGAAAAGCCGGTGAAGAGCTTAGGCAAGCTCTTCACTGGCAACCTGAAGGACACCGTTGCATGGCAGGGCACCAGTGATGACCTGGACACATGGCTCTCAGCAGTGGACAAGTCCGGAATTCCTGGTAAGTTTAAGGCCTGGATTTACCAGCATGGTATCCTCCCTCATCTCCTCTGGCCACTGCTAATTTATGAAGTCCCAATTACCACCGTGGAGGGCTTTGAGCGGAAGGTCAGTCGATTTCTGCGCAGGTGGCTGGGCCTGCCACGGAGCTTAAGCAGCATTGCTTTCTTTGGCCATAACACCAAGCTACAACTTCCCTTTAACAGTCTAGCTGAGGAGTTTAAAGTCACCCGAGCCAGAGAAGTCCTGCTCTACCGAGACTCAGTTTACACCAAGGTCTCCTCGGCAGGGGTAGAGGTCAGAACAGGAAGGAAGTGGCGCGCCCAGGATGCAGCGGAACGGGCGGAGGCAAGGCTGCGGCACAGCACCCTGGTGGGCACTGTGGCTACTGGGCGGGCCGGGCTTGGTAGCAATCATAGGCCGTGCTTCAGCAAAACCAGAGGAAAGGAGAAGCGGAGGCTTATCCAGGTGGAGGTACAAGCTGAGGTGGAGGAAGATCGCTTCAGCAGAGTGGTGGGCATGTCCAAGCAGGGGGCCTGGACCAGGTGGGAGCATACAGCTGGCCGTAAGATCACCTGGGCAGATCTCTGTAGGGCGGAGCCAATCTATTTTAGGTTCTTGGTCCAGTCATTGTATGATGTCCTCCCTAGCCCTGCCAACCTGTTCACCTGGGGCCTGGTGGACTCACCCGCTTGTAAACTCTGCCAGAAAAGGGGGTCCATAGAGCATATCCTTAGCTGCTGCTCAAAGGCCTTGGGAGATGGCCGTTATCGTTGGCGCCATGATCAGGTTCTGAAGGCAGTAGCAGACACCATCTGCACTGGCATTAACATCAGTAAACAGCATCATCCATCCAAGTCTGTAATTGCTTTTGTCTGAGCAGGCGAGAAGCCTCAGCCCCCCAGAAAGACTCAAGGAGGCCTGCTCGCAACAGCAAGAGATTGGCACCTCCTGGTGGACCTAGGGAGACAATTGAGATTCCCGGACACCCTTGCAGTTACAGCACTCCGACCGGACATGGTCTTGATGTCCGAGGCAAGCAGGCAGGTGGTGCTACTTGAACTAACTGTTCTCTGGGAAGATCGAATAGAGGAAGCGCAGGAGAGGAAGAGGGCCAAGTACACTGATCTGGTAGCTGAGTGTCGGAGGAATGGGTGGAAGGCCCGCTGTGAGCCGATTGAAGTGGGCTGCAGGGGCTTCGCAGGGCAGTCTCTGCACCGGGTCATGGGACTCTTAGGGATTTGTGGACTGCACAGGCAAAGAGCCATCAAGAACATCCTGGAAGCTGCTGAAAAGGCTTCACGGTGGCTCTGGTTAAAGAGGGGGGACGCGTGGCGTAGCGGGCTACCTGGACACAAGTCGGGGCCTGATCACCCTCGGCTGGGTTGCCCGGGTGAGGGTGTCTGATGTAAGACCCGAAACACCCAATGACCCCGGGGCATTACTGATGATGTGTCCAGGTTGCACCATAAGGTGTATTCAAGTACGTAAAGCTGCCTGGAAGTGAAAGCTGGCTTCACCAGGTATGAACGTGATCATCAACCGCAGTGACATGGGATCTAGCACAGCAGCGGGTTGGGCACAGGACGGGGATAGGAAGGAGTCATCAGGCCACATGGTCCTGACGCATGTTCCTAGGGTTTGGGTCCTCCTAGGATGAACATGACATCAGGAACATTAGAGTGGGCATACCTTGGGTCTAGTACCTTGATACAGCTCTGACCACAAATGAATATATAATCTGCCTCTGGGGACAGAAAATCCCTAGTCCACTGGCACATAAACTATTGTAGCATAACATCAGAGGGGGGACAAGAGACGTGGTCCTGCACAAGGAAAGCCTCGGGCAGGAGCAAGCAGGCATGCTTCCGAACCACCCACATTGCCAAGACCACACCCCCAAAAGGTCTCCAGCAGACCTAACCACCACAGGGGTAGCATTGGAGTGAGGATATCCCAGTGGAGAGAGGGGAGCCTAACAGGCAAGCCAGCATGGGTGGTTCATTAACAGTGCCGCCGTTTTCTTTTAGCCCCCTGTGCCAGACTACACTATACCATAGAACTTACTGAAGAGATGAGTCTTCAGCATAGACTTAAATGTTGAGACTGAGTCTGCATCTCTCACATGGGTTGGCAGATCATTCCACAGAATTGGAGCTCTATATGAGAAAGCCCTTCCACCAGCTATTTGTTTACAAATTCTAGGAACAGTAAGGAGGCCGGCATCTTGTGAACGTAATGTACATGTGGGTATGTATGGTTGCACCAAATCAGACAGATAAGTAGGGGAAAGTTCATGTAGTGCTTTGTATGTTAATAGTAAAACTTTGAAATCAACCCTAGCCTTAATAGGCAGCCAGTGTAGGGAGGCTAGAATTGGGGTAATGTGTTCCGATTTTGCAGTTCTAGTCAGAATTCTGGCGACTGTGTTAAGCACTAACTGAAGTTTTGTTTAGGGTTTTGTCTGGGTAGCCAGAATAGAGAGCATTACAATAATCCAAACTTGAGGTAACAAAAGCATGGATTAACTTTTCTGCATCATTCTTTGACAGACAATTTCAAATTTTTGCAATGTTCCTTAGATGGAAAAAAGCTGCTCTTGGGATATTTTTTGCATGTCTGTCAAGAGAGAGATCTAGGCCCAGAGTAACACCAAGGTCTTTTACAATTTTTTCTGATATGACTGTTTAACCATCTATGTTTATTGCCAGATTTGACAGCAGGTCTCTTTGTTTCTTGGGACCTAAAATAAGCATTTCTGTTTTTTCAGAGTTTAGAAGTAAGTAAGTTTCTGTCATCCAACTCTTTATATCCAAACATTTTTTTTTCTAATATTTTTGAGAGAAATGGTAGATTTGAAATAGGCTGGTAGTTGTTTAGTCTTTCTGGGTCAAGGTTAGGCTTTTTTAAGAGTGGCTTCACTACAGCCAAATTTAGAGAGCTTGGTACACACCCAAGATACTAGAGAGCAATTTATTATTTTTAGCATATGCGAGCCAAGCACAGGGAGTAACTTTTTTAGAAATTTAGTTGGAATAGGATCCAGTTGACAGCTGAAAGGCTTTGAAGCCTTTACTATTTTAGTAAAAGACTCAAGGGATACTGGGTTAAAAAATTCCATTGTCCTTCCTAAAGCCAACATCCTGACTGTTCTGCACAATCTCAGGACATGTGAGTTTAGGGGATATATACTTCTTAAGGGAGGATTCTGTGATTTTTGGGAGAAATAGGCTGATCAGGCAGAAGTAAGTGCATTACGGTAATACAGTGTACTGTCATTCCAAGCTAGTCGAAAATGAGTTCCAAACCATAAACGACTCACTTTTCACAACAATCCTTCAATTGGAGCACCTGGACAACCTACTCTTCACAACGTAACGTTAAACAGAATGCTTCAATGACCGACACCTCTTCACCAGTTTGGCTTGCTTATAAAGAACCTAACTAACTAACTAGCTAGCCTAACACGGGTGCACCCACTCACTAATCTAACCTAACCTATCTTAGCAACTAGCATGGCAACAGCCAAACTAGGGGACAGGTGTCAAAATACTTAAAGGAACAGATCACTAATAGAAAGAATGGAAACACCATGTCTATGCATTGAATATAAACAATAACCAACTAAACACATACATGGAGTCCATTTCTCAGTTCAATAGTCTGTAGACGCCAGCCCACACTCGCCTGGGCGTTACAGTACTCCCCCCCCAAAGGACTCCACTCCGGGGAGGCCAGACCAAAGGGGAGGGTGGGAGGGGCTGAAAACAACACCCTACATAACCCCCACCCAACGCACTCACCCAGGCGGAGGGTCTGCTGGAGGCCTCCGATGGTCAGGCAGCCATTCAGCCCCCGGCAGTGGTGGAGTTCCTGGGGACGAGGAGACATGATCAGGCATGGCAGTAGGCCCTTGCGTGAGCGTAGTAGGGGGCCCTGTTGTAGGATATGCAGGGGGCCATGTCTTCAGCATTGCAAGGGGCCCTGGTATCAGCGTAGCATCATCGCCGAACCGCAGTGGCGGAGGCAGACACAGGTACTCTAGATCGATAGCCACCGGGGGCTCTTGAGCCGGCTGAGCTGGGGCTTGAAAGTGAGCCGGGTGAGCTGGGGCCTGGAGGTGAGAGGAGAACTCTAGGGGTTTGTCTGCCACTGCCCCTACCTCCTCGGCTCTGGCCTCACAACTCTCCCAACCAGCCTTGCCGCAAAGAGAGCCGACCTCGCTGATCTATTAACCTCCTTTGCTATCGGAAACACCATGCCTATGCACTGAATATAAACAATAACCAACTAAACACATACATGGAGTCCATTTCTCAGTTCAATAGTCTGTAGACGCCAGCCCACACTGGGCTGGGCGTTACAGTGACTTTTCACTTTTACTGGAGTAGGGTTTTAGTACTGTAATATCCCATGGGGTATCTGGTCCACAATGGTCTCATTCTCCAGAGTATTAAGGCTATCCTCTGGGGGAGTAAATTCAACTCCCTTTTCAGCGCAGCTGACAGGTTTCTCCTCATTAAGGACCAGATAAAAGGGAGCCAAGAATCATTATGTTTTGTGTGTGATTTTTCATTTTCTGGTGCTCCTGTGTATTTGTTCATTCTAGCCTGTTGCCTTGTACTTTGTTGTTACAATATATGTATGGCATTCCGTTACAACTCCTGCGTCTGTGTCCTGACTGCCTAAAGACATCATAGAATTACAAACCGATGTGGGTCCGATTGCTCTCCCCGAAAGATACGATGGCAACCCCGCTGCTTGTGGAGGATTTCTGGTAGAGCTATCCCTATACTTTGCAAGACAGCCAGGTGCCAACCCTAATGACCAGTCCCGTATAGCTCTGCTGATTTCCCTATTGAAGGGTAAAGCCTTGGAGTGGGCTTCAGCGATTTGGGAGACAGAAGGGGCGAGACACATGGCCTATGCCATCTTTGAGTTGCAGTTCCGCGCAGTATTTCATCATCCAGCAAAGGGGAAGGAAGGTGGTGACCGAATACTACTGCTGACACAGGGCGAGCGACCAGCATCGGAATACGCTCTAGAGTTCTGCACTCTATCTGCATCAGCTGGGTGGAACGAACCCGCTCTTCGCACCGCTTATCGACGGGGTCTCAGTGAAGACATCAGGGTGGAACTTACAGGTCAGGATGATGTCATGACCCTCGATGCTTTAATAGATACCTCCATATGACTGGACCAAATGCTCCAGGAGAGCCGGAGACATTCCAGAGGAAGAGATACACGTTCCACTACCTCACCCCATCTTCAACCCTGACACAGATACCAACGCGATGGAGGTTGATGGATCGCCGCGGAACAGTGCTCAATCCCGGTCTGGATGCTACAACCGTTACAGACAGCCAGAGCCTGAAACCAAAGCGGTGAGTGTGACCACATAAAGAAGCTTCTCTATTACTATTCCGTGTTACTATAGAGCAGTGTTTTTCAAAGTATGGGTCCCGACCCACCGGTGGGTCGCGGGTGATTAAAATTGGGTCGGCAAATATGTTTTCATTATTATTTTGTCATGGTTCTTTCATGATTAAAATGTTAAAGTTGACAGTACACCTTCACAGCCACATGGGGCAGTGTACTGAACTGAGCAGTTGTGTAGGTCAAGCGGGTCCAACAGTATGATTAACACATTGGGAAGAACATGGATGAATCGCGGAATCCAGACATTAACGTGCAATTCAACAAAATAAAAATATTAAAAATCCTAATCTTAAAATTCCAATATATTAACATTAAGTTATAATTACCACCGCATATCGCCTATTCTAAAAGTAATGTGAATTTCTAAGCGCAGTGTCCTCCGAATGCGGTGTGTGTGTGTGTCTCCCAGCACGCACCTCTCTATTACACTACATTCCCTAAAAAGAGACAACAATGTTTTTTTGGGAGTTCGTGCGTAACATTAGGCTACTTCAGTGAAAAATGTAATAGCAAACTTCCACGGATGGAGTGAAATTTGTGCAAAGACATATGAAATTGTATATGCAGTGTGCGTTTGTCTACTGAACATAGCCAGCATGCGCCTTTAACATATCGCTCCTATATCTAACGCACGTCATAAAAGTATGTAGTCCATTCTAATTTGTCCAAAAACACAACTTTCGTTTTTCTCCGTTTCACTCACTTATCCAAATGCTTATGAAAATGATTAGGCTACTATTTAAAAGGGAAACAATGACGAATATCAATAATTTGTCAATGTATATAAATAGCTTGAAGTCATTACCGTAGTCTCGCTCATTGAATTGGCCAAAAATAAAACAGATTTTACAGGACCCTACTGGCTTACCTACATCAGACAAAATAACCTGTATGTTAAAAAAACGTGTTCACCCAATGCGCTGGTCGTTAGAAGTAACAAAAATAATTGCCATTTATTACAGTTTTCCAAACTTTTATTTGACTTTAGTTTCACATAGCTAGTTAACAAAATATCCATGATGCTGTTTTATCTGAATGCGAGTAAATTAATACAAGTAATCTAATATTTGTGGGAAATTCTATGTGGGATTTTAACATGTTTTTATAAAAGACAAGTATGTGGTGATAATAGTGTCAACATTGAGAAAATTTATGTTGTACCTATTATTATTCTGGTGACAATTAGAACATATGTATTATGTTAATACCCCTACATAAAAATACAAATGATAGGAAAACGGTATATTTGCAAACACCTATTTTCATGACATTTGGGTCACGATGGTTTGTAATTTTGAAAATGTGGGTCGCCGGAAAAAAAGTTTGAAAAACACCTCTATAGAGGGTTATCAGGACCACTCTCTCCACGTAGTAACTTCTCCTATACACCAGATTGTCTTAGGGTAGCCCTGGCTTCAACTCCACAACCCTCAGATCGACTGGACGGCACGGAGGATAACCACCTTGAGCCTTGCCTGTCAGGATGTCTGCCTGGCGCTGATATGTAACAGTACCACAGTCGAGAGTCCAGAAGCAGTCTGTCAAACCTCTATTCCCAGTGAGTACTCAGATTTTTCAGTGTTCTCATCGGCTCATGCCACTTGTCTTCCTCCCCATAGACCCTGGGATTGCACAATCATCCTGATGAAAGATAACAGCCACCTTGTAATCATGTCTACCCCCTCAGCTGTGCCGAAACCGAGGCTATGGAGAGGTATGTCACCAAATCTATACAACAAGTTTATATCCGCAGATCTACCTCACCGGCCTCGGCCAGTTTCTTTTTAGTGTCCAAGAAGGATGTTGGATTGAGGCCGTGTATTGACTACCAGGGATTGAATGCTTTGACAGTGAAATACAGGTACCCCTACCCTTGGTGCCATCATCCTTGGAACACCTGAGAGGAGCTAAGTATTAAACCAAGTTAGACTTGAGAAGCGCATATAAGCTGATTCGCATAAGGAGGGGCGATGAGTGGAAAACGGCCTTGAGTACTACGTCTGGCCATTACGAGGACTGTGTAATACATTATGGTCTCTCTAATATGCCAGCTGTTTTTTAGTCTTTTTTTAACGACGTCTTTTTTCGAGATATGCTCAACAGGAAGGTACTTGTGTACATCAACGATATTCTTGTCTTCTCCCCTACATTTCAGCTGTAACGATACTCTCAAACAGTTGTGAAAGACAACAATGATTATTAAAATATAGTAAACGTACTGTACCGCAAACCAGGCAGTCAAACAGGCAGTGGTCCATACACAAATCCAGGTCAATCAAAACAGGCAGAGGTAGGTACACAGAGCAGGTTCTCAGACAGGCAAAACGATCAGCATCAAGGCAGGAATAGATCAAGCGAAGGTACAGGGGTTAATTCAAGACAAAATACTTAAATAACAATGCAGGCGTCAGGCCAGAATAACAATAAAGAATAGAATGCTCAGTAGGAAGAAATCAATACTTACAATAACTCGCAAAGAGGCAATGGTGTGTGTGTGTCTTATATACAGACTGGGTGAGAGCAGGTAAATGGAATTTTGGTGATTGAGTCCGAGTTATGGGAATTGTAGTTCTGAGCAGTCTAGAATAGGGAAGCTGTAGTTCTCAGGGAAGGGGAACTGGGGAATGTTACAGAACCCCCCCCAAGGCGCCGCTCCTGAGGCGCCAAACAGTGAACACGCCACAGGACACCAGGTGGCAGAAGACCCAGGCAGGAGACCATAGTGGCGGAAGCCAGGCAGGCGGAGGCACTCCAGGGTGAAGCAGGTGAGCAAAACAGGCAGGTGGAGGAAGTCTTGGCGGGCCGGAGGGTGGAGGCAGCAGCAGCGGACCGGAGGGACGCAGCAGCAACGGCAAGCCGGAGGGCGGAGGCAGCAGCAGCAGACCGGAAAGATGAAGCAGCAGTGGAGGGCCGGAGGGTGGAGGCAGCAGCAGCAGACCGGAGGGACGAAGCAGCAATGGTAGTCCGGAGGACAGAGGCAGCAGCGACAGGCCGGATGGCATGGAGACTGGATCAGGCCCACGCCCGGAGACTCGGGCAGGCTCTGGGACAGCTAATGCTACGGGAACAATGGAAGGCATAGGGACAATGAAAGGCTCTGGCTCAAGAGTCAGAGCAGGCTCAGGGACAGGGGCAGGCATCGGCACTGGGACAGGGGCAGGCAACGGCACTGGGACAGGGGCAGGCAATGGCACTGGGACAGGGGCAGGCAATGGCACTGGGACAGGGGCAGGCAATGGCACTGGGACAGGGGCAGGCAACGGCACTGGGACAGGGGCAGGCAATGGCACTGGGACAGGTGCAGACAATGGCTCAGGGGCATACACCAGCTCAGGAACTAGGGCAGGCACCGGCACGGGGACTAGGGCGAGCACCGGGACTGAGTTAGGCACTGGCACGAGGACCTGAGGAGGAACAAGGGAAGGCTCTGGCTCAGGGAAAAGGGCAGGCCCGGGGAGCAGAGCAGGTCCGGGGACAAGGCAAGGCTCAGGCTCGGGGACAAGGCAAGGCTCAGGCTGGGAGACAAGGCAAGGTTCAGGCTCGACTGATGGTGGTGTAGCGACCTCTGGTGGTCGAGGCGGAGCGGGAGCGACCTCTGGTGGCCGAGGCGGAGCGGGAGCGGCCTCATGCGGCCGGGAGGCTTGAGCGGGAGCGGCCTCATGCGGCCGGGAGGCTTGAGCGAAAGAAAGCCTCTTGTGGCCGGGAGGCTTGAGCGGGAGTGGCGTCTTGTGGCCGGGAGGCTTGAGCGGGAGCGGCCTCTTCTGGCTGGGAGGCTTGAGCGGGAGCGGCCTCTGGTGGCCGGGAGGCTTGAGCGGGAGCGGCCTCTGGTGGCCGGGAGGCTTGAGCGGGAGCGGCCTCTGGTGGCCGGGAGGCTTGATCGGGAGTGGCCTCTTGTGGCCGGGAGGCTTGATCGGGAGTGGCCTCTTGTGGCTGGGAGGCTTGAGCGGGAACTGCGGCCTCTTGTGGCCGAGGAGCTGCGGCCTCTTGTGGCCGAGGAGCGGGAACTGCAGCCTCTTGTGGCCGAGGAGCTGGAACTGCGGCCTCTTGTGGCCGGGGATCTTGGGCGACCTCTGCTGGTCGGGGAAGTTGGGCGACCTCTGCTGGTTGGGGAACTTGGGCGACCTCTGCTGGTTGGGGAACTTGGGCGACCTCTGCTGGTCGGACACCTCGGGCGACCTCTGCTAGACGGGGCGTAGTGGAGACCTCTGGTGGACTGGGCGTGTTGGAGACCTCTGGTGGACTGGGCGTGGTGATAACCTCTGGTGGCCATGGAGTGGGGGCATGCCATGCAGGGGGAGCGTGCCAAACCCCTACAGAAGGGTTTTCCCAGTCCTCCTCGTCAGACGAAGCTGACCCACTTATGAGGTTAGGCATCTCCTCGTCATCGCTCTCATCATTCATGGGGCTCGGATAGGAGGCCCTCTTGGGAAATGGGCAGTTGGCCATCTTGGGACTCTGGGCGGCCATCTTGGGACTCTGGGCGGCCACGTTGGAACTGGGGCTGGTAGCCATGTTGGAACTGGGGCTGGTAGCCATCTTGGAACTGGGGCTGGTAGCCATCTTGGAACTCTGGAAGGAGGCCATCCTGGCCTGGGAAAAGGGGGCAAAAGGTAGAACCTTCTGGATTACCTGGAGAAGGCGTTCCCCATACTAGGGTTCTTCCTGGTCTAATTGACGGAACCGGACGGTCCCCAGTTTTCCTTCCAGTATCCTCCTGTTCCAAACCTCTTCCTCTACACATGAGTCCTCCAACAAGAGGGTCAGCAGCTTTGTATCTGTTGCCCGTCTTAGGGGAACAGAAGTTGCTGGGTAATGGCTGGTCATTGTTAGGCGAGGTATTCTGTAACAATACTCGCAAACAGTCGTGAAAGACAACAATGTTTATTAAAATATAAATTCAGGAGTACGTAAACGTACTGTACTGCAAACCAGGCAGTCAAACAGGCAGAGGTCCATACACAAATCCAGGTCAATCAAAACAGGCAGAGGTATGTACACGGAGCAGGTTCTCACAGACAGGCAAAACGATCAGCATCAAGGCAGGAATAGATCAAGCGAAGGTACCAAGACAAATCCAAGACAAAAAACTTAAATAACAATGCAGGGGTCAGGCCAGAATAACAATACAAGAATAGAATGCTCAGTAGGAAGAAATCAATACTTACAATACCTCGCAAAGAGGCAATGTGTGTGTGTGTCTTATATACAGACTGGGTGAGAGCAGGTAAATGGAATTTGGGGGATTGAGTCCGAGTTATGGGAATTGTAGTTCTGAGCAGTCTAGAATAGGGAAGCTGTAGTTCCCAGGGAAGGGGAACTGGAGACTGTTACACCAGCAGCATGTGGAAGACGTAAGAGCCGTACCCCAAAGCCTGCGCAAATACCAGCTGAGCGCAAAAGGAGAAAAATGCGCATTCCACCTAACCACTGTCTCCTTTCTCGGTTACAGCATCAGTCCCAAGGGAATCTATATGGAGAGGGACAAAACGGATGCCCTACAGACATGGCCTATGCCGACGACCATCAAGGGGTTACAGAGCTTCCTGGGATTTGCAAACTTTTACCGGTGGTTTATCTGGTCTTACAGCACTGTGGCAGCACCACTCACCTCTCTACTGAAAGGCACACTAACCTTTTTGGTTAATTGATTGTTTGGTATGCTCCCAATTATTGTGGATTCCTCTGAGGTGTGTTTGTCATGTGACCATGCCATGTTCTATTTAAGCTGCACCTGTACCAATAAACGATGGATTGTGTGTTCTCACTGCAACCTGTGTGAAGCATGTTTATTCTTTGTCTTTTAGCCGGTATCTAGTCAAGCTCTGTTTAACAGGTTATGGGCCCAGATGCATTGACGTTTGTGCAGATACGGCTTGAGTAGCAAGACAGTTTGTCTGCACGTTTGAATTCGTGTCTCAAGATTTGGAGTGCCAGCACTATGAGCGAAAGGGCAGGTTCACGTTGGTCTCGTCTTGTGTTTGACGGAGACGAAAAGAATTATGAACTGTGGGAGACAAAGTTTTTGGGCCATCTGCGGTTGCAGAAATTGAAGGACACAATTTTGAATGGGCCTGCTGGGGGTGCGAATGCAGACTCACTGGCTGAGGATGCAGCAAAGAATGCTGAAGCATATGCTGAACTGATCCAATTCCTCGATGACAAAAGTTTGTCCCTGGTCATGCGAGAGGCTGCAGAATACGGGTGTGGAGCACTCAAGATCTTGCGGGACTATTATGCTGGAAAGGGTAAGCCCCACATTGTGAGTCTCTACACAGAATTGACTTCCCTGCAAAAGCTGAGTGGTGAGAGTGTGACTGACTATGTCATACGTGCCAAGACCTCAATCACAGCGCTGAGGAATGCTGGAGAAGTATTGAGTGATGGACTATTAGTTGCAATGGTTTTGAAGGGGCTGCCAGAATCATTCAACCCTTTTTCCATTTTTGTCACTCAAAGGGATGAGACTCTCTCTTTTGCAGATTTTAAGACAAAATTGTGGAGTTACGAGAGCACTGAAGGTATGCGCACAGCTGTGGCTGAATGTCATGGGGGCCCGGGCGCATTCAAGGAAGGCCAGTGCCCCGGCAGGTGTAAGGGTGCGGAGCACTGAGAGTGGGGACATTGAGGGCCTGATTTACTAACACCAGCGCAGTTTGCACTGCGTCTGTTTATGCGAGTTCGGTAATTGCGCACGCTATGCTTCCACATTTAGCGTGGTATTTATCAAACCCGATACCCATTACGCAATCAGCGCATACTCCGCCCTCCATTAGCGCGCCTCTAAAAGCGCAAACAATGGCCCGTATGTATCTATCATGGATCT
>JACXGM010023463.1:0-16192 GCA_016801145.1 Umbra pygmaea
TAGACAGATAGACAGATATAGAGGACAGAGAGATAGACAGATATAGAGGATAAAGAGATAGACAGATAGACAGATATAGAGGACAGAGAGATAGACAGATATAGAGGATAAAGAGATAGACAGATAGACAGATATAGAGGATAGAGTGATAAGCAGATATAGAGGATAGAGAGATAGACTGATAGAGAAAAACACTAACAAACAATTAAAGACAACCAAAACCCTCTAGATTTTCCAATTACTTGGGAAGAATTGACCACACAGACAAAATCTAGCCGAGAAAAGCTTGTGGCCTAGACAGCATTAAAAACGAAATGCTCAAATGCAGCACCCCAGAGAGGCAGGTTGCAGTGTTAAACGTGTTCAATATTGTACTACAGTCAGGATGGTTTCCTGACATCAGATGCAAAGGGCTCACATTTCCCCCATTCACAAGAGTGGGGACAAATCACACCCTGACAATATCCGTGGCATCTTTGTTAGCAGTTATTTAGGTAAATTATTCTGTAGCATTCTAAATAAAAGAATGCTAGATTTCCTTGAGGAACACTCCATCTTCAGTAAAAGTCAGATTGGTTTCCTCCCAAAACACTGCACCTCCGATCATATATATACCCCGTAGAACCAAATTATGTAATAACACCACATCATAAAATAACTTGACAAAATGTAACATTATGTAATAAAACCACATTTTGTAATAAACATCTTGAACGCAATATGTAATAAATTTCCACGCATTTTGTACTAGATTATTACATAATGCAGTGATTATTACAAATAGTGTGAGTAGATGAGCTCCTCAGACCCCTTGTGAGAACATATGCTGGTGTGGTTTGCTCTGGGTTCCTCCTAATGCAAGACAATGCTAGACCTCATGTGGCTGGAGTGTGTCAGCAGTTCCTGCAAGAGGAAGGCATTGATGCTATGGACTGGCCCGCCCGTTCCCCAGACCTGAATCCAATTGAGCACATCTGGGACATCATGTCTCGCTCCATCCACCAATGCCACGTTGCACCACAGACTGTCCAGGAGTTGTAGGGAGGTCATACGGGCACATGGAGGCCACACACACTACTGAGCCTCATTTTGACTTGTTTTAAGGACATTACATCAAAGTTGGATCAGCCTGTAATGTAGTTTTCCACTTAGATTTTGAGGATGACTCCATATCCAGACCTCCATGGGTTGATAAATTTGATTTCCATTGATAATTTTTGTGTGATTTTGTTGTCAGCACATTCAAATATGTAAAGACGAAAGTATTTCATACGATTAGGTCATTAATTCAGATCTAGGATGTGTTATCTTAGTGTTCCCTTTATTTTTTTGAGCAGTGTAGCAGGCAAGACTGAGTTGTAATTTTTAGGCAGAAGAGTCTAGCCAATATAAAAACTAAATGAGTAGACAAAGTAATATTTCCTGCGAAATCAACATAAAGGGGAACAATGACAAATATCTATATTTATAATCGTTATTTACAAAGTTGTATTAAACGCAAGGGTGGACAAAGCCATAATCGTTCATAACACTCGCTAGCTCGACCCTGCTCTTATTTAATGAGAGAGCTGCCTTATGATTGAGCCAGTCCAATTACTTCAAGCAATTTATGTACATAAACAAATTATAGTAACTTTTCATTGTTCCCTTTAAATAGTAGCCTACAACTAGTGATATGAATTTGTATAAGTGAAGGATACAGATCATTTTTTATCTGTATGGGCAATAGGGATACAAATAGCATTGTTTATAGCTGTTATAGTTATTGTGTGCATTACAACTTTTGAACGATATGATAGTATCACAGATTGGCTGTTGTGTGGAGGGAAACATGTATATACATACACCAAACTATCCATCCACCCATCCAGTAAAATATTCTCTTGTTTTATTGATTTCAATAAAGCTTTTAATTCTATTTGGCACAAAGGTCTCTTTTACAGACTTTCACAGTGTGGTATAGGGGGCAAAATGTATGATCTGGTTAAATCTATGTATTTAGAAAACAGGTGTGCTGTTAAACTTGGAGCCAAACACCAATTTCTTTACCCAGAGAAGAGGTGTTCAGCAGGGGTGTAATGTAAGTCCAACTTTATTTAATATTTATATTAATATATAATATTATTTATTTATATATTAATGAGCTGGCTGTTGAGTTAGATCAATGTGCTGCTCCTGGCCTCTCCCTTCTAGATAGAGAGGTGAAGTCCCTGTTTTATGCTGACGATCTCGTTCTACTGTCTCCTACTGAACAAGGACTACAGCAACAACTGGACATAGTAGAAAGGAACTGTCAGAACTGGGCCCTGACTGTAAATATGAAGAATATCATGATCTTCCAAACATGCCCAAGAGTTCATGAGAACAAAGGCAAATTTACAATAAATAATGATGTCATTGAACACAACGTGAATTATACCTACCTTGGTATAACCATGTCAGCATCAGAGAGTTTCAACATGGCAGTGAATGCACTAAAAGAAAAAGCTCAAAGGGCCCTACCTGGAATTGTGAGAACATTTGAAAATTTCCAAATTCCAATTAAAATTTGACATGGAATATTTAACAGTGTCATCCAGCCCATTGCGCTGTATGGTAGTGAAGTATGGGGTCCACTCAGCCATCAGAGCTAAACCCATTGGAACAAACACCCAACAGAATCTTTACATAAAGAATTCTGCAGATACATTTTACACATACACAGAAACACACCAACAAATGCATGCAGAGCTGAATTAGGCAGATACCCACTGGTAATGACAAATATGTAACTTAACACAATATACTTAGCTATTACATTATTGATACATTCTTCAGTAGACAATCGAGTACTCCCAAATGTGAAAGTATCTAAAAGTGAACCTAAATTGTTTTCCAAAGTGTCTGGAAAAAATCAGATTACAGTTACAAAATTGTTGTTACTGCAATCAGATTACTTGTAATCAGATTACTTGTAATCAGTTACTCCCCAAACTTGGTTGTGTTTAGAAACTACTGATGTATGAATCTAGAATACCACATTTTTTACAGCTCTATCTAGCACTGGGCACATGATCTTGCTTTTCTTTCACATTGGCATATATATCAGAAAAGGTATGTTTGAAACCACTGTATAGTTGGTATATTGGTATACACTGTATCTCACAAAAGTGAGTACACCCCTTAAATTGATTGATTATAACTTTGTGATAACACTCAAGAAATGACACTTTGCTACAATGTAAAGCAGTGAGTGTACAGCTTGTTTAACACCACCATGTTTGACTGTAGGCAAGACACTCTTTGTACACCGCCACATATGCTTGACACCATCTGAAACAAATAAGTTTATTTGGTCTCATCAGACCACAAGACATGGTTCCAGTAATCCATGTCCTTAGTCAGCTTGTCTTCAGCAAACTGTTTGCAGGCTTTCTTGTGCATCATTTTTAGAAGAGGCTTCCTTCTGGGACGACATCCATGCAGACCAGTTTAAGGCAGTGTGCGGCGTATGGTCTGAGCACTGACAGGCTGACCCACCATCCCTTCAACCTCTGTAGCAATGCTTCCAGTGACCAGTATAAGAGAGTGTGAAAGGGATAACACCAAATTTAACACACCTGCTCCCCATTCACACCTGAGACCTTGTAACACTAATGAGTCACATGACACTGGGGAGGGAAAATGGCTAATCGGGCCCAATTTAGACATTTTCACTTAGGGATGTACTCACTTTTTTGGTCCAGCGGTTTAGACCTTAATGGCTGTGTGTTGAGGTATTTTGAGGGGACAGCAGATTAACACTGTTATACAAGCTGTACACTCACTACTTTACATTTACCCAAAGTGTAATTTCTCCAAATATTTACAAAAATGTGAGGGGTGTACTCACTTGGTGAGATACTGTATATATATTATGTACCAAAAGCAATTGGATTCTTTGTGAAAGAACATTTGTGTTTTACGCAAAAGACCTATTAAAAAGGTTTTTTAATAGTACTAGATCCTTTTGATAGTAAAACCAACAAATGTGCCTGGATGTGTGTAGATTGTGTGTGTAAGTGTGTGAGAGAATGCATGTAGCTGTCTGTATGTGAGAGTGTCAGTGTGTGTAGCTGCTTTAATCACACACACATTGGGGCTACCATCGTGTTGTTGGTGAGTAGGGAAGCCAGAGGCTGGTACCAAGCCCAGGATAGACAGCTGCTGCTGGGAATGACAATTATTTTCTACAGCCCTATGCTTCATGGAGGGCCCATACATCCCTAGGTCCCACTGACAGAAATATTCTTGCAGGGTGTTTGTATGATAACAAGTTAAATGAAGTGATACATAATATCCTACAATGTATACACACATCTACACACACTCCAATGTGATATCACAGTCTAAATGTCCACATTTAACATTTATCTGAGGAGAGATAAATGTATAAGGATAAGGTGAAAGTGTGAGTTGAATATAAAGTGAATGCAAATGTTGCAGTGTGAAGTGAATATAGTAACAATACAGTCATGATAACATTGGTCTCTCTTCATGAAATAATATGGTTACATATTAGGGTTTGTTATTAGACTTACATATTAGAGTTAGGTATTAGAGTTACATATTAGAGTTAGATATTAGAGTTACATATTAGGGTTTGTTATTAGACTTACATATTAGAGTTAGGTATTAGAGTTACATATTAGAGTTAGGTATTAGAGTTAGATATTAGAGTTACATACTAGAGTTAGGTATTAGAGTTACATATTAGAGTTAGATATTAGAGTTACATACTAGAGTTAGGTATTAGAGTTACACATTAGGGTTTGTTATTAGACTTACATATTAGAGTTAGGTACTAGAGTTACATATTAGAGTTAGATATTAGAGTTACATATTAGGGTTTGTTATTAGACTTACATATTAGAGTTAGGTATTAGAGTTACATATTAGAGTTAGGTATTAGAGTTAGGAATTAGAGTTACATATTAGAGTTTGTTATTAGAATTACATATTAGAGTTAGGTATTTGAGTTACATATTAGAGTTAGGTATTCGAGTTACATATTAGAGTTTGTTATTAGAGTTACATATTAGAGTTAGGTATTAGAGTTACATATTAGAGTTAGGTATTAGAGTTAGGAATTAGAGTTACATATTAGAGTTAGGTATTAGAGTTACATATTAGAGTTTGTTATTAGAGTTACATATTAGAGTTAGGTATTAGAGTTACATATTAGAGTTAGGTATTAGAGTTAGGAATTAGAGTTACATATTAGAGTTAGGTATTAGAGTTAGGAATTAGAGTTACATATTAGAGTGTGTTATTAGAGTTACATATTAGAGTTAGGTATTAGAGTTACATATTAGAGTTAGGTATTAGAGTTAGGAATTAGAGTTACATATTAGAGTTAGGTATTAGAGTTAGGAATTAGAGTTACATATTAGAGTTAGCTATTAGAGTTACATATTAGAGTTTGTTATTAGAGTTACATATTAGAGTTACATATTAGAGTTACATATTAGAGTTACATATTAGAGTTAGGAATTAGAGTTACATATTAAAGTTAGGTATTCGAGTTACATATTAGAGTTTGTTATTAGAGTTACATATTAGAGTTACATATTAGAGTTTGTTATTAGAGTTACATATTAGAGTTACATATTAGAG
This sequence comes from Umbra pygmaea, assembly GCA_016801145.1. Classification (NCBI taxonomy): domain Eukaryota; kingdom Metazoa; phylum Chordata; class Actinopteri; order Esociformes; family Umbridae; genus Umbra; species Umbra pygmaea. Next base: position 5,635 of record JACXGM010023463.1, read on the forward strand.
TTTGTTATTAGAGTTACATATTAGAGTTAGGTATTAGGGTTATATATTAGGGTTAGAGTTAAGTATTAGAGTTACATACTAGGGCTAGGTGTTAGGGTTACATATTAGGGTTACATATTAGGGTTTGTTATTAGAGTTACATACTAGAGTTAGGTATTAGAGTTACATATTAGAGTTAGGAATTAGAGTTAGGTATTAGGGTTATATATTAGGGTTAGAGTTAAGTATAAGAGTTACATACTAGGGCTAGGTGTTAGGGTTACATATTAGGGTTACATATTAGAGTTAGGTATTAGGGTTACGTTTTAGGGTTACATATTAGGGTTACATATTAGGGTTAGGTGTTAGGGTTACGTATTAGGGTTACATATTAGGGTTAGCTATTAGGGTTACATATTAGGGTTAGTTATTAGGGTTACATAGGTTAAGGTTCGATACTAGGGTTATTAAGTGTTAATATAATGGTAGCATGAAAAAAAGGTAAGTATAACCATTTTATTTGAAAAAAGTAAAAAAATCTACTTTCAGAAAATACTGAAAACAAGCAATATTATGAGTTGTGTGTGTGTGTATTTATTCAAGCATGAACATTCATGTATAGACCTGCAATCTTAAGGTCCTGTTCTATCAGCACCACAGGCCCGACCTTACAACCTAGAATGTTCTGTCATTAAAAAACATCTGGAAGGCATGCTAAAAACACTCCTGCAATAATCAAAATATTACCCTCTTTCATATATTTAAAACAAAAATCTGTTATTAGATTTTTTTACAATATAAAAATGTTCATATAACTTTGTTTATCAACCTTGTCACGGTTTGTATTGAAGTAGTTGGCAGGAGGCAGATGCGTTCTCTCAAATACTGACTTTTATTGTAGTCCTGAATATACTGCATATACAACAAGAAAACACAAGTGGGACCAATAGACACAACAAACCCTACATAACTAAAACACAGGAGACTTCCAACAGGACCACATAGACAAAAAACTGGGAACTAAAGAGGAATAACTGGTCATATTTACAGACCACCCTAATACCCTGAGATGCCATAAACAAAATCATCACCACTCTAGTTCAATGTGTTGGGCAAAGAAAACCGCCACACGTGTTCCATAATTGTTTGCTTGAAAAATCCTCTAAAAATTGATTAGATAACACATTTTCAATAAAGAAAACAAGAGTTAATCCACACACTCATAACAGAATTTATCTGGATTGGCTCTTAGTATAACAGGTTTTTAAATGCAGGTGTTCTTTCAGGCTGCCTCAGCGGTCATTCCATCGTTTACTCTGTTTGGATTTAATATAATTTAAACATCATTCACATTGAATCATTTTAGATAGTGTTCACATTTAAATATTATTCTTTCATTGATTACTTGATATCCATGTACTGACGAAAAGTTAAGTTAATACCACTAGCGCAAGATATTGTACAGGGGATTACTTTATTACTTTATTCACTAAGGTTTCTCATCAAAATACTGTACAGGGAAATCCTTTATTTCTTTACTTACCAAGGTATCTCATCAAAATAGATCTGCTGGCTTTTGAATGACAGCTATTTGGATTATTTTTTTAAAAGACTGATTCCAGACAGTATCGTCCTGATATCAGATCATACTAGATAATGTATACCAGAGAACATACAGCACATAACACGCACCAGATGATACAATCCAGATACTATGTACCAGACATTGTAGACATGAAATAGCCAGAACATTCTCTGTGATTTTAGAATTCTGTTTTAGGTTTTTCTGAGGTCACCTCAGATGCAATTTCTACAACCCTTTGTGACAAACCGGTTTGTACGTTTCTTTGCTTTTGTTTGTGACTCCGGGGGTTTGTGCTTTTGTGACTGTTTTTGTGCATCTGTAAAACCTTTCCCAGGTCACAGAGTGGGTCTCGGTTACGCGCTTGTGTTGTGCTACCAGCTAAGTGCTGACACTCGATGTGCCCCAGTTGAATGTTTATATCAGCAAGAAATATGAGTCGATCAGCCACAAAAAAAAGTATGTGGGAAAGAACAACCCTGCATTCTGCAACACATGAGGCGTGTGTTTGTGTGTGTGTGTGTGTTAGTGGGTCAGTGTGTATTTGTATGTGCAGAATAATATTGTTATTACACATCTGATGTTAAATGATATTGATGTCTTGGGCATAGATAGAGAGACAAAGAAGCGTGAGAAAGATGGGGGAGAAAGAGAGGAAGGAGAGGGAGAGAGATGGAGGAGAGGGAGAGAAGAGAGGGAGGAAGAGAGATGGAGAGAGAGAGAGAGAGAGAGGTACTGAGATAAATCTGGAATGGAAAGAGAAACAAAAAGTTCATCTGATGGAAATAGGGAACAAGATGATCTGATCATGTACAATGAAAAATATATATAATTGATCCAACTTATGAGCAATGATTCACACATATTTTTCAACCTGTGTTGTCCTAGTAAATTTCATTCAATCTGGTTTAACATGCATTTTTCACATTGATCATCACAGCTAATCGTCACATTTTAAGTTGAGCCAATGTAAATCATCAAATTAGTCACATTTGCATATCCCACAGCATGCCTTCCTAATGAAATGTGGCAGATACCAACTTTTGAGTGTTCACAGCTTTCGTACCACACTGACAGGCACTTCAAGATTGTTTTTTACAAATTAGAATATCTAACTGGTAGAACATCTAGCAGCTGTAATTTTTTATCACCCACAACTTGCAGTGGAAAGAACAGCAAGAGTGTCACAAGATTAGCTAAACTACATAGATAGGAACACTCTTCTCAGTAATGGTTGTAATAAATTTAACCACTACAGTTTGTATTAGGTTTGAAAAGCAAAGATTATAATTATCATTTAATAATCAAACAAAATAATCAATACATGAATGCATGAAGCAGAACATACATTAAAACAAACAATTCTTAAAAAGGAAATGTGCAGAAAAGCAAGCTGGGAATTGTCAACACTTGAGCGAATATGGCGTAACCTACATAATATGCTTTGAGTCAAGACGAAATCTTTAGGTTTGCACTTCACGGGCAATTTTTACTTTGTCTAAATAAAAGTAATAGATTATACAATAAACTTGTATTATTTTAACTGAATGGAATGAGAATAAATGCATTTGATGAAAGACCACTTGTCATGTTTTTTCAGTGTACTGATTGAGGGTTGTATCTATCCACATCTGATTCCCTGGTCCCTCCCTGTATGCAAATTAGTCCAACCTGCATTGGACCTCCCTTAATGACAACCTGAATTAGTTGACAGAACACAGCAGACTTTAATAGTCATTCGTTTTCTACTGTCATCATTACCACCTACTTTGGTTTTCCAACAATAAAAGGCATGATTCAAATCTGTACCTGTCCGCAGCTGTACACATACATATTCATAGAATCTCTCCCATCTTTTAAACCTTAAAACAGTTACCATACCAACCAGCTGAACATCTGGTTGATGCCTGGGTGTCGTGCCTAAATTCATTCTGAAAATATATATTTACATAAAAACACATATATGTAAATACAGTATATAAAGTATATAATTATTGCGATAATAATAATATAAAATGTAATACAAATAAGAGAATAAACCACAGTCATAAAAATAAAACAACAAAATTAGATAAACGTCTTCACGGCCATGTAACGTTTCTAACTTGTAAGCCATAGCTGAATTACTCTCCCTAATAAATCAGACATGTAGCACCAGGTAAGTACAGGATTGATCACTAGGCATGGATGCTTGCATGCAGTACCCTAACTTTACAACTCTCTTTATATTATTGTAAACAAATCAAGTGTACAGCTTAAAGTATTGTGCACTCCAGGTTTAAACATTATCATGACGTATCACCTTGTCACTCACAGTATGAAAATATGACACCCTGAAATTGTTCAAAGAAAGAACTTCAAATATTTCTCAAAAACGTAACAATTTGTAACTGTTGCCTCCTCTTGGAGTGCATGAGTTTGTGGATCCGGCCCACCAACTCCATTTTGTTTATTCTTTGTACCCAAACTCATTCGAGAATATCGTCTCATCCACACTATCGATTGCCTGCATTTCAGATTCCAATTCAGTCACCACGGCGTCGGCCAATGTCCTATTATTCCATGTAGCTGTCTCTGTGTTTCCTTCAAGTGAACTGTATTTGTTTTAGCTCACCGTAGCCCTGTTTTTTTGGGAAAGTATTTGAGGTATTTTTTTGTTACGCACTGCCTTTGAAAACCTCTAGAATGTTCTAGAGGAAGATAAATGGTTACAAGCCATCAAACAAGCCAAGCTGCTTGATATTATTGTACAGTTATGATTATTATCGTACAGTTATGATTATTATCGTACAGTTATGATTATTATCATACAGTTATGATTATTCCATTAAATATTGGTTTCTAAACTCTTCCCAAGTTAACACATTAGTACAGTGTTTTAAAAAAATATGAATATGAACTCTTCGAAGTCTGACAACACTTCATCTTCTTTGTTATTTTGACCAGTTGTCATTTTCTGCAAATAAATGCTCTGAATGACAATATTTTTATTGAAAGAAATGTTGTCAGTACTTTATGGAATAAAACAAAAATGCTAACTTTACCCATACACATACAGAACCTAACAATAGTAAAACCAGAGACCTTTCTTTTCGCAGTGGTCTTTTAATATTTTCCAGAGTTGTATAGGATAATGTTTCCCCAGACTATGCAATGCTTTGTTACACACAAAACCACCTATTAAAATGTTCTCTGTTTCTCTCTTTTCACACTGCTCTCTGTTTCTGCATCTGCTTTCTGAGTTAAATAAAAATGTCAGTTAACTATAATCAAAAACCAAAATCAATTTAACTAACTAATGTGCATATAATAACCCTGTTAACTTTTACTCTATTCCAGTGTTTTTCAACCCTCTCCTCGGGGCACACCAGACGTTCCACATTTTAGCTGTAGCTGCTGAACTAGCTCATTATATTCATTAATCAAGGGCCTGATCATTAGCGGATAAGTTGAATCAGGTGTACTAGCTCAGAAATAGATCAAATATATGGAACGGCTGTTGTTCCCTGAGGAGGGGGTTGAAAAACACTGCTCTATTGTGTACAGTTGCATTGCTGCACCTGTCATAGTCTCTGTCTGGTCCCTACTAAGACCGTCACAGCAGCCTCCGTTTCTTCCTATTTCTACCTCATTCCTAACATCATCTGTGGCTGCTTTCATATGCAGAACGAAACATTTTAAGAAATAGCACATTCATATAGATTAATTTTCTTTTTTTGTCACACATTTTGAACCCAGCGTTAGCTTGGAGTGCTCGTTGTTTCTTCTCTCGTATCTTTCACGTGCTACCATTTTGTCCTTGTCTCTTCGTCTTCATGTATTTGGAGAAAAACAATAATAGAATGAGCTTAATGCACCTCAGTTGCATGCAACTCTACTGTAAAAACTCTGCACTGTTTCACTCACTCACCTCCAACTCCATTGACTTGCCCGAATCCAGAAGATAAGGACCTGTAGACCAATCACGGCCTGTAAAATTGAAAATAGTGTGCTGTTACGGAGACAAGCGATACACTTCAGGCAAATATTGGGAGCCAAAATTGTTTTCGGGATGTTCGCCCGTTGATATTATGTCTATGAGTACAAGCAGGGATAGAAAAGTGCACTGTTCAAGTTTTTCTTTTGCATGGTGCCTCGGCCATTACTTAGACTGCCAGTTCTCCCCCAATTCTACCGATGTCCAGTCCAACGATGTGTAGGACACTATACAATCGGTTTCAGGTAAAGTGGTGCATGTCCGCTATTTCTTTCACCTGCCCGCTTACAACTGAACGACTATAGGGTAAAAGATGGGGTAACTAGCCCCCGGGGGTAAATGCCCCCCCCTTTATTTCACATAATGCCCACAACATGTCACCAAATTTATTCCCCAAAACTTTCCCTGGCTGGCACTGATCATGCACAATTAAAATGGTCCTTTATCTAATAACAACGTTTGTTGTTTTTATACACCAAATTCCTTGTTTCAGTTTAACCTAATTCCCACATTTCTTCGTTTGAGTTTAATATTGTTTCGTTAGATTGTTTGCTTATTCATTCATTCATTCATACAGTAGGCTAGGCTAGTGTTGTATGGGTGAACTAGCCAGGTAGCAAACTGCACTTCATAGCAGACAATGCTAATATTGTCAACCTGATTTTGGCGAAGCCATTTGAAAGTTTTCCTTATGAGGAGAAACTTAGAATTAAACAACAGGGCAAATCAACGTAGATTGATTTAGTGCAAAAGAAAGGGCAAAGTAACAGGTCTTTTCAGCTCTCCTGATATGACAAGGTTAGCTGGCTGACTGGAAGTGCTGTGAGAAAGAAAATGTTCTGCTGGCCATGCCTCTTGATGAAACCATCTCACAGATGTGTTGTTTGGTCAAAGGTGGGGTTTGCATATAAAAGGCATGAAAAGAGCAATGAACATGTGAGTACATGTGCAAGATTAAGTTGTATGGGCAGGATCAGGGATGAGCATGCAATCAATGAAGATGCTCGCATTCAAGTGGCCAAAATGAAAGCAATAGCCCCCAGTGCAATGTTTGTGCATTGCTATGCACACAGACTGAATCTGGTGCTGTCACAGGGGGCTAAATGCTTGCCTGAGTGCAGAATTGTTTTTGAATCAATCGCTGGGTTTGCCACATTTTTTTCAAAAATCCACAAAGAGAAGTCTTTTCTGGAGTCTGCAGGCTGTTCAAGGTTGCCCAGAAACTCCTATGGGATGGAATTTCACATCACGGATAGTGAGCACTGTGGCAAACAATTATGATGGCCTCCTGCAGACATTTGATAACATCATTGCAGATATGACAATGGATGATGATACACTGGATTGTGCCAAAGGCTTTGTGAGGAAACTGGAGGATTTTGGGTTGTGTTCATGTTGTAATCTTCACTGAGACTGATGTGGTCTTTGATATTGTCCAGCAGAGGGCTATGAATGTTCTTTACTGCAAGAAAATAATTGAGTCTCTTGTATTTGTCAAAGAGAAGAGGTCAGAGCCAAAGCAGCAGATCTCACATCAGACCCACGAGATGAGCACATGAGAACGCGCCATCTGACCCAATTGCAGGATCCCCAAGAGCGCTACTGAAATATGTACATACCCATCCTTGATAACATCATGGAGCAGACTCTTCAACGTTTTTCAAATTTGAAAAGTATGCTCTCCTTAAAATTAGCCAATGCTAGGAAATTTCATGCCATCACTTTGATTCAGGGAGACTGAGGTCTAAACTTCAAGTCCTGTATTCAGATCAGGACTTGCAGGGTAACAGGGGAAAGCTGTGTGATTACTTGGTGTTCCTTAAAGACATGGAGTTGGACAGTGCAATGCCTCAGCTTTACAAACTGTTCTCATTAGTGGCAACAATTGGAGCAACATCTGCAGGCAGTGGCAGTGCCAGATATTGTTTTTTGGCATAACTACAGTGGGGATAATCCATACAGTGGTGGGGCTCAAATTAACGTCTGAATTTCAATGTGAATACATGCACAATAGAATAGAGCATAACATCCTTCCCAGTAGCTAGAAATACCATGCCAGATTGACTCATTTTTTCACACACAAATTACATCTAGAGCAACAGACGTGGAAAGTCACTACTATTGAGTCAATAGTCTATTTGCGCTATTTCAACTCGTTCATTTTGTCTGGCAAACCTGTCCACTACACACCCAATAGGGGTGGGCAGATCGATCCAAAAAAAATCCAAACTCTTTAATCTTGACCACTATATAACCTCACCTTTCATGTTGTAGATAATCTTGATTTTGCACCTGTATGTTTTTGTTAGTTCATTACTATTTAGCGAACTCCATGTTTACACATTAACAATGTGCACTAGCCAAGTAACCTGCAACGTAGAGGCTCATTAGGCTGTCCTGACTGCGGCATGTGAAGTGAGCGCTACTGGAGCGGTACTGGAGCTCCGCTTCTCGCTCCGCTTCCACTCCGCTGAGCTCACATACTCTGCACCAAAACCAAATAAAAATGCAACTTAAAAAAAAAGTCAGCACAGTTGATATTCCATGGTGGGGCTAAGGTGGGGCAAACACGATTCTTGGTAGGGCTGTAGCCCAACCAAACCATACCCTGCCAGCTGTCTGCAGGTGTAGAAAGGAGCTTCTCCTGTTTAAAGCGGCTCAAGTCCTACACCCGTAACACAATGGGGCAAGGCCGTTTAAATGTACAATACGTAGTTTTGGCTACTAGTGGTCTCTCAATCCAAACAATAGCAAAACATGTACTTTGATGACGTCGAGAAGTAGCGTTGGATCATGAGTTTTGTTGTCGTCGTCAATGACAACCTGCCAATCTAGCGTCTCCGGCAAAAAAATTAGCGAAAAAACGTATTGTTAAACATATTATAACTTTATTCACGTTATGTTTGGCGGTTCCCTGTAACTTAGAGCAACTAGAGAAGTAAAAAGTTATATGACGCCATTGACGGGCGACAAAGTGAAACGTCCTGTGTCCTTGTGTTTAAGCAGCATAGCTCTGCTGGCCATTGAGAGGACACTGGTCAAGTCAATGGAAAATATGCCTAGTTGGTACGACAGGGTCTCAGAGCATTTTCTTGAAAAGAAATGTAGGGCAAAATTTACGTATAATTAAATCTGAATATTCATTTTTTATGTATTTTAATGAACCGGCACCTGCTGTTTTTAAATGTGCTTTATAAGTAAAACATTTGATTAATTTGCCATTTGTTTGTTGCATCTAAATTAATAAGAAATATTCAGCGATATTCCTGCCCAGAAACAATCAAAACCTTGCCAAAAATCAAAAGGTGACACCTAACGTCAACTCACCCAGACCTGTATTGATTGGCACTTGTAGTTAGTCATAGTTTTACCAGTTTTAACCACCCCAGACATGTGTTGATTGGATTAAGTAATTGCAGACAGCTGAGCTGGCACTCACTATTCATAGAGTCATTGTTCTACAAAATAACCACAAAAAAAGGACCATCTCTGGTGGCCCCACACAACCCCCAAAAAACATTCAGACAACATAACCGTGAAAAACAGCAGCCTCTCCCCAGCAGTTGTGCCTTGTAGGTCCATTAAATGAGCCTCTGTCAATGGGGTTGATATAGGACAAAACTCGTTAATTCTATCCAAATGAGCCTCTGTCAAGGGGGTTGATATAGGACAAACTCGTTAATTCTATCCAAATGAGCCTCTGTCAATGGGGTTGATATAGGACAAAACTTGTTAATTCTATCCAAATGAGCCTCTGTCAATGGGGTTGATATAGGACAAAACTCGTTAATTCTTTTCAAAGCTGTATTTCATTTGTCCCCTCAAATATCCACATCACTCCTAAGCTCTCAGCTCTGAATGAGATTTTAACACATCTCGGCTTGTAGTTTGGCCCACTCTTCTTGAGCAAATCGCTCTAGTTCTCTCAGGTATGAGGGGTAACTTCACAACTGTGAGTTTCAGCTCTTTCCACAGATGTATGATGGGATTTAGATCAGGACATAGGCAACCATTTTGAATCGGTCCAATGTTTTCATCTCAGGTAAATTTGTGTGTAAGCAAGTCAGTTAAACCTATTTGTTCCCAGGTCATTGCTGTAAATAGGAATTTGTTCTTACTCAACTTGACTGATTAAATAATGGTGAAAGAAAAAAGAAAAGAAAGAGCTTGACCTTGGTTATGATTAGAGTAATGTAGTCAACACAATAATCAATTTAAAACATGAATCAAAATGCGGGTTTGCATTTTGATTTATGTTTTAAATTGATTATTGTGTTGACTACATTACTGTTATATAAACACTGACTGACTGTAAAATCCCTTTAAAGATTTTCCCCAGCAAATGACTGCAGACTCTGGCCCCATTACTGATAGAAATATAATCTTCTATGAATTGAATCATCATTTTATCTCAATCTTCTAGAATGAACATCTAGGACTTCTTGTGAATTAGGGCTCAGAGCTCACAGGGTATTTTTGCAACATAACTTGGAAGATAATAGACAAGGTTTTCCTTTGCACAAATTCACATTTAAATAAGTCCTTCATGCTTTGCAAGCCAGTATAGGTAGAAGGAAATCCACAGGGGCCAACAGGCTTGACCCATGTCTGTTTCTGTGTACAGCAGCTATATAACCCATATTTTAAATATAACATTGGTATGGAAAGCTGCTTATGTGCTTCCTTATCACAATCAGGGGAATACTAGTAACCTTGACAACTATTGACAAATTTCCAAACTATCCTTCTACTATCTATACTGTCTAGGTAAGATAGTAGAAGGATTAGGGAATGTCTGATGACTGTATATTTCATTTACAAAACATCAATGATAATAATAATGGTAATAATAAAAATAATCAATAAAGGAAGGCCTTAATAGTTATTACATGGTCAGTCTGTCCTTCGATTTACACCCATGAATTCTAGTTTTAGCATAGAATATATAATGTTGTGTTTTATACAGGGGCCTCTATCCTCACTGCAGAATGTTGTGTGTTTTATACAGGAGCCTCTATCCT
>JACXGM010023464.1:0-16190 GCA_016801145.1 Umbra pygmaea
GAGATACTGTTGTGGAGAAGTTTAAAGCCGGATTTGGATACAGAAAGATTTCCCAAGCTTTAAACATCCCATGGAGCACTGTGCAAGCGATAATATTGAAATGGAAGGAGTATCAGACCACTGCAAATCTAACAAGACCCGGCCGTCCCTCTAAACTTTCAGCTCATACAAGGAGAAGACTGATCAGAGATGCAGCCAAGAGGCCCATGATCACTCTGGATGAACTGCAGAGATCTACAGCTGAGATGGGCAAGTCTGTCCATAGGACAGCAATCAGTTGTATACTGCATAAATCTGGCCTTTATGGAAGAGTGGCAAGAAGAAAGCCATTTCTGAAAGATATCCAAATAAAGTGTCATTTAAAGTTTGCCACAAGCCACCTGGGAGACACACCAAACATGTGGAAGAAGGTGCTTTAGTCAGATGAAACCAAAATTGAACTTTCTGGCAACAATGCAAAACTTTATAGTTGGCGTAAAAGCAACACAGCTCATCACCCTGAACACACCATCCCCACTGTCAAACATGTTGGTGGCAGCTGTTGAGCTGTTTTGCAAGGAGGAATGGGCAAACATTTCAGTCTCTCGATGTGCAAAACTGATAGAGACATACCCCAAGTGATTTACAGCTGTAATCGCAGCAAAAGTTGGCGCTACAAAGTATTAACTTAAGGGGGCTGAATAATTTTGCATGCCCAATTTTTCAGTTTTTTATTTGTAATTTTTTTTTAAATCTCCAATAAATTTCATTCCACTTCATGATGGTGGATTATATATACACCCACACCCGAAACAGGATCAAACAGATCACAATGCCCAACGCTCTCTCCTTAGTCTGGGCTCATTATATAGTGTAGGTGAACTATCTCATCTACAAGGCTGTACATAATCACTAATCAACCCGATCCAGAAATTAAAAAACTATTTCCTAAACCTGATAGCCCAGACTAGGGAGAGAGGCGTGGCTTACATAAAAGGGGAAACACAGGAAGTAAAGAAGAAAAGAAACACCATGCATTGCACTGAAGGAACACCAGGGGGAACTGAACTGAAACAAAACATAACATGAGTAACCCAATATACTAGGAGTCCATATCTCAGTTCACATGTAGGTCATAAACGCCAGCCCTCTTTGGGCTAAGCGTTACAAGGGCAAAAGCAGCACCCATCATTGTAACCATGAAAATGCCTAAATTAATTAATTAAGGATGTGAATATAAATGCAAACACTAATTTCTACAAATAAATAAAATGTTTGCTTATTTTGTTGTTTGCATATGTGATTTAAGCACCTTACACCTTTGTTCTGTTCATTAACTTGGAAAAATGAACACATTGGACATCCATTATAAGGTTTTAAATAATCTTAATTTCGTTTTCCAGAATTTAAGGTCTAAAATGTGTGAAATCTCATTTAAGGTCTCAAAGAAATGCGACATTCATGCTATTTTTGTTCAATTGTATTTTGTCGAAAGAAGCCATATATAAGCGCTTTCTCTGAGCAACATTTAGTTAGCAACTGCTGGCAGATTATAGTACCGGTAGCAGGTGATTGCGGCAGCTCCATGAGTTTATATCACAGCAACGCAGCTACATAGTTCGTTAGTTACCTTATAAGCTTTGTCTGTGAGTCTTGTTTATGATATTTTATTTGTGTCCTTGCAGCTTTGTCTACTGAAACATAGTTCTTGTGATCAGTATTAAATTGCGCATCTCAGTACCTCAAAGCAACGAAAATAACGACCCACTCATTGAGCAGTTAATCTCCACGTTCTCGTTCTGTTTCATTAGCGCAGTGCATACAGTGTGAAGCCATGTATTACTTTTGAACAATTCTATCTACCGACTGAACAGCCAGGCTTTGTGGAGTTCCTTCTAATTAGTTTGAACTGCTGATCGCAAGTGTGAAACAGAAGCTATTTAATTTACTTTGTAAATGTAAGAGAACTTGATTGAAGAAGGATTTTCAATATGCCCGAATCATCTCCACAATTGAGTTTAGTTCGGTTTGTCTTTCAACAGTATTTTGTTAAAAAGACAACATAAGTATTACAGCTTTGGCTATTCATTTATTTTACTTAGGTATATTGTTAATAATTTGCATAGTTAATATTGTTCTTTGGTCAGTTTATACAGGTTTTTTAAATGTTATTTACTAAAAATATATATTTTTTCTCTCAAAAAGAATCAAGGTTTGTATGAAATCGTGGGTCAAAAATCGTCATACGAACCGAATCGTGAGTTTGGTGTATCGTTACAGCCCTAATAGCTAATGTAATTAAACACATGCAACCCCTTCAGCCCTGGGTCGTCTGTCTCAGCGCCGAGGGTTTTGACAGTCTGGTGATGTGTCTGGTGTCCTGTATGGGCATTAGACAATGAATAAAGATAAAATTAATTCATTCATTATAGCAACCTGCATCAATTATCACATTAAACATGTCTTTTTGATGCTGCAGGAGCAGCTTAATCGATTTGATTTAGAAAACGTAAAACAAACAGCCATTGTTGATTGGGTACTGAGCTGGAGGAGTACTTATAACAAAATTATATTAAATTAATGACACAATTGAACGAGTTACTAATAAAAGGATTCGTGATGATGAATCATTTGAACTGCACATCATTACTGTTTTGAGCATCTCCCATACTGTTTCTTAAATACGTTTTCAAGCACTTCAAGCAAGAGAAAGGGAGGGTTAGTTGGCCACCATTCAAACTGTGCTTACAGTTTGGGCGCAGCCGTTTAGAAAAGCGGTGCTACGTCATCAATGAATATATATATCCCCACAAATAGGTTTTGCTTAATACAGCTACCCTTTAATTAAAATATGGGGGATCTAAGCTTATTCATGGAAGTCATAGCCCTGTCTTGCCCCGGCCTGCCACCGCTGCTAAAGGCAGGTTGAATTCCACTTACAGCGTGAAGTAATTGTTAATCTGTCCAATAAAATTATACATTGTTTTCAAAAACGAGATAAGCTTATATGTACAGTTCTTTTTAACTTTATTGTACTTTAATGTTACATATGGTAATTGTCCAGTTTCTATACAGTAGTTTGATTTGCCTTCTGGATGGCTTATTTCAAGTACTCAATAAAAACAACAATTATAATTTATCTAGTTGGATGCCAATTAATTGAAATTTGACATCATGTTGTTATTTATTCAGACACTAATTGGTGATTATTTTCGCCAGTGAGACTGGGCAATTCAGACAAGAAAATATCACTCTAATAAAGTATAGGCATGTTTGAATACTGAAATACAATTCATTTCGTACCACACTTTGGGAATAGCTGGCCTATAACAACACTACAGAACAATAATGATGACTGTAGTAAATGTGTAAAAAACATATATGTGCTCAAATATGGCTATAGCACGCCCTATTATTAGCATATTAGCAGCTGTTTTGAAATACATTTTCTTCCACAGTGTATTGCATCAAACTGTGTTTTGTGAATTTTAGTGTCATAGAACAGAGTACACATGTCTTTTTAAAAAATAGAATGCAGGTAAAATCTTTAAAACACAGGGCCCGCTTTGTTATCGCTAAGTAGTTCTTAACCTATTCCTTAACCTCTCTCTTAACCTCATGGCACATTTCCCGACACGTTCGTATGCTAAGTATATCTTCTGTAAGTCACACTTTCGTAAGGTTGGTCTGGACCATTCGTAAGCTCTCTCTTAGCGTTGTTTGAGCTCAAGTCGCTAGTCGACGCCACTGTGCAGCAGTCTTTAGAAATCAGTGCAGCGCAGTACAGGTCAAACTATGGTATGTTGACAATGTTTTGGCTCAACAATGATTTTATGGACATTTTAAAACTAATAATAAAATATGTTTGCAATGGATACAGGCCTATTTATGAAATTGACTTTATTTGGTATCAGAACAAATATGTGGTAATTGGCCAAGGCTATTTCGTAATGTCATTAAAGCGTTTAAATTGGCAATCACTTTTGATAATTAAAGTCTGGCAAACAATTTGGCTCTAAATGGCTAAGATCTATAAATGGGTAAGCATGGTGGTGTCCAGTAAGCAACCAAATATGGCAGCAATCCAACGTGTCCTTGTATTGAATCAAAGACGGCGCTAGCCGCAGAGCCGTTTAGTCCATGTCAATTGTTTTATTTGGCAAAACTTAAGCCCTTTTGAGATTTTTCCTGATGTCCTGCCAGGACCTCGGTGTGCCTGATCCGGAGGCAGCCTTGCTATGTTGCTCCATAGCTCTGTTTTGTTGCTGTTGCACAAGTTATTCCGAAAGCTGGAAAACAGTGTCACCTTATGCAAGCTCACCTCGTCCAGCAAAACTTCAAGTTCCTCTGATGAGAAGCTTGGTGCCCTTTTTTTACGTTGCTTCCCCACCCTATTCTCTATCTAACTCTCTCTCTCTGTTTATTGTAGATAGGTTGCTTTTTATTGTAAACATTAACCAATGGCAATCAAAACCACATTAAACAGAAGTAACTGAAGCTGCTTGCCAATAAATTCTGATTGTAAAGTACCTTACCATTGATATAAAAGGGTATTACATCATTTTTAGAAGTCGTTAAACCCACGTCAAGAAGCGGGACAAGTGGCACAACGGGAGAGGAGGGTGAATGATTTGCGAGGGATACCTGGTTCGTCTACCAGTCACAACATATCGTATGAACATATTACTGACAATTTGATAATTGAATTAATAAGTCTATATTTTACTGATAACTTAAACTATGCTAAAAAAAAGTTACTGGAATAATTTAAGGAATGTTTCATTTACATAGAACGTGTTGTCTTTCTTAACACAATGCACCTTTTCGTGAAGTGAAAAATCGATTCCTGAGCAGTCGATGACAACAAATTCAGCACCTTCCGTTGGGACAGCGCCTTTGTAACGTCGAACTTAAGAGGCAGCGCGTTAAGAAGCTTCCTATGGGACACTTCGGGGAACACACTTAGGAACATAAACAACTTCGGTAAGATATATCTTTTTGAGTCTTCTTAGCGTGCTAAGTATGAACGTTATCGGGGAACCGGGCCCTGATCTTTGGAGGGTCTGCATTTTGAAAATGCAGACTTCAGAAACTTATTGTGACATCTGATTCTGCTGATATGGGCATGTTCTTTATCCTAATCAATCTTAATTAATAACCTATTTATTATAATTTTCACAATTGTAAACAATCACACCTGGCATCTGTCAAAAAACATATTGCTAGGGGATCTGTGTGGTGTTGTGGGCTAAATCGCTGCATTGCAGGACAGTGTACGCACTTGTGAAACTTAAGTGTAACTTGTGTAATTCATTTGCACCTTTGCACTCATCTTCATTGGCCAGTAAATCTTGCTGAATTCGCTACAAATTATTCCATTTACCAAATCTTCCAACAATGCCAAAGCAGCCATTGTTCATCATTATGCATGCAATTGCATGCCTTTTTATACGATTACGTGTGGTGTTGTGTTGAGAGGAAAGAGAGGAAGTCCAAGGCGGATAGATGGTGGTGTGTAGTATTTTAATATGTTGATATTCCAGGAACATATATATACAGTAGGGTTTCAGGGTACCACCTGAGCAAGTGGCACACCGTCGGATACATATACAGCGGACCTACGCTGCTCTGCCTTCATTCAACGGCACTGAGTAGCTCAACAACATGCTCTCCACTGTGGCATGGAACACAGAACGCTTCGTGTACATGTATATAAACGTATCCATTCACTTCTAAACTCAAGGCGACTCACTTGTCACAACTCTACAAGCAATTACGTAGCTCCTGGAAATCTTCACAGCCAACGATACACACAGTACTTCAAACAGAACAATCAATGACCGACAGCTCTCTCCAGTTAAGCAGCCCTCTTTATACCGTGGCACAAACACCTACTGGGAACACAGCTGATAGTAATTATTAATTAAACTGATCTACAGTCTAACTAGGAACTGCTTAACTGGAGGAGCTGTCAAATAAACATAAGGAACATACACATAATCATAGAACAGAAACACCATGCATATGCACTGAATGAAAACACTAAAGACTGAACACAAATATACCTACAGAAATAAACAAACCTATACAAGAGTCCAGTCTCAGTTCGTGGTAATGCCAGCCCACCCTGGGCTGGACATTACAGATCCATTTTATTGTAAAAGCTACCCAATTTCATAACACTTTCAGGTGTGGTAAATGCACTGATTGTTATTAAAAATGACAGGACCATTATCACACTGACAGTTATGCACAGCAAACGGGTGATAAATGAAACTGTGCACTCGTATCTGCCAGACTGATGCAACAGCATCAGTTCAAACAAAATTTGTCCCACTATATTTAAGCGGATATTTTGTAGATCTCAGTTTGTTGGCTCTTTATCCAAAATCATGTTTTTGTGTGCACTCCAGGGAATGTGAGCGGTTATATTACGATATATTTTTCACATTATCAATTTGAAAGCTTTTCTTGAGTTCTATTCTTATGCCAAAGTAGTTGCAGTTTGTCATTTCTCTAGTTTGTGTGAACACATGGGTCAAAGTGTGCATGGACAACTGCATGTGCTCATGTCAAGTGTGTTTTTTATAAATTCCAACGTTTGCTTAGAAACTATCGAAAGCATTATTTTGTGCATATGCAGCATTTATAAATGAGGCTCCAAAGCTGTACTAGCTAACAGGGCAGAGTACCAATTATCCACTTTTGGCATGTCTGACAAATGTACTGACATTCAGAGCTTTGACATCAACAGCATATTTATACAGTTAGGCTCTGCTAACTGGAGGATTCTGCTGCCAAGTTTGACAGAGTTGTCTTAAAGATGAAATATATGTAATTTCATCGAGTGGAAGCAGACCAGCTTCCAAAAGTTGTTGTATTTTATTTCATAACAGACAAAAATTGATACAACAGTTTAGATGGGACAATTATTTCCATCACCATTTCACCATTTGAACAGGATTTCATATGCCTAGTTGTGCTTCCACAGTGTTTGTAAATGGGCAGGTGTCAGTATGTCATAATTTGTGCATTTTAGGACATCCTTTTTTACAGAGCCAGTGCCTAATGTAGGAAATAATCCAAAATAATTCCTTTTAAAAATAATAAAGAAATACAGGTTCTACAGTACGTTTGAACGATTTGGGGGAAATATCTAATTGCTATTTTTCTGACAGATATTGTGATTGCGATCTGTTTGCGATGACATTTTTTTGTCATATTCAAATAACACTGTTACTCCTTGATTTTAGTGCAGTCTCTTCACACTCTCTTGCAGATTTGTGTTTGCTAGAGCTGCCAACTCTTCCCTTTTCTCTGCAACACTTATGATAGGCATTTGATTTTGACAGTAATTTGAAGACCTGTTTTTTTCTGCCATGTTTGCCAGTTCATCTGTCTCTCTCAATCTTCTCAATGCTTTGAATTATTCCCTGCCGTTTTGCTTTGGCATTTGCAATTTCATGTTGAGGTCCTTTCTTTTCTTCTCATCAGCAGTTTGTTCTTTTTTCTTCTGTTCATCTTCCAGGTACTGCACATACTGTACCTCATCCTTGCTTCTTTGCAGTGTTGAATGAGCTCTTTCGGTGGTGCTTAATCTATTGCATACTGAAGCATTGAATCCTGTATTAAGTGCAATGCTACTACAGTCCTCTCCTTCAGATTTTCTATGAGCATATACTTGTTGACTAAGTATCCTCCGTCTATGGCAGATTGTCATGAGACAGCGTGAGTAGACATTTCATTAGGTTCCAGTGCTGAATACTCTGCTCTGCCACTGACAAATCTAAGAAATTCATCAAGCCTGCAGCTGTAAACACAATCTTGGAACTCTGCTATATGTTTTGCACTGACATGCAATGACAATACTTTATACTGAGCAATAACTTCATCACACTGAGGCAGTGTACCATCCTGCATTTTGGAGAACCTGTAGGAGTTTCTCAAATAGTGCTATTTGATATAGTGCACTTTCAGCTTCTGTTACCATGGTCAAAGTGTCAAGAAAGCTCATGTGCCGCACAGCCCAGTACATAAAATGACTTCTCTTTATGATTTTCTTGCAGGTAAAAGCAAGGAAGGAGACACATTCTTAAACACCTTTTTATTACTGGATTTTCCTGGAGATTTTGCAATGCCTTTTTAAATCCTATTTTCAGCTGTTTAAGTCCCACATGGATTGCTTTGTCTTGTGGGCCCAGTGCCAGCAGCTGGACAAGTGTCTATCTTCTCCAGTTCTTTCCTTTTGATAAAGCGTGACAGCAAGCCTCTCAGGATGGACTGGAGCTCTTTTGCTAATAAAAAAGGCACCATTGGGACATCTGTCTGGAATGTCACCAAAAAGCTGTAGCTGTCTAGCAACAAACACAAAAGAAATTAGCTTAGCCTGAAAAAGAGGGTCCTCAGTGGCCTCTTACTGTACAGTAGGAGGCAGATGACCACACTTTACTTTTCGGATGTTTCTTGTGACTGCTCATGTACTCCTGCAATACTGGCCACACTTCTATTGCCCAGTAGGCAACTGGCAAGTCTTCCACCCATTGATGCACACAAAACTGTAGAGGAAATGTTGCTATTTTTGTCACCTCAATGAAGATTAAGATTCATGTAAGGGGGATCAAAACCCCCCAGTATGGGTGAAGGCAACAGGAAGCTGATAACTCAACATTATACTGTACATCATGATATGTCATTTGGTGCTTGCTAGATCGTCCTATAAAGGGAGTTTGGTTTTATTACATGTAAGGTTATATGATGATTTTTCCACAGAGCGACTAGGAGAGACAAATGCTAGCGTTCCACTGTGAAGCATATTTAACTTGTTAATGTGTTCCGTTTGTGCCACCTCCAGCCAGTGAACTTGTTGACTCCCATTTTTATGCAGCGGTGAAGATGGGTGATGCCTCTCTGGGGGAAATATAAGTCTTTATTTCAGTTTTAATCAAATGAGTTCCCTTTAACAAGGCTCCTGGCCCACGTCAGCGTGGTATGAAGCACATGGCGCAAGTGCGCTTTGGGCGTGTCCAAATCCACTTTTGCTAGTTTGACAGCAGATAAAAGGGTTGTACTAAGTGGCTTTATTAATTCATGGGTGTGTTTTGGGCGTAACATGCAATAAACCAATCAGAGATTAATCTCCCATTCGAGAGAGTCAGGCGTGTTTGTACCTTTCGCGCATTGCTATTATGATGGCGGATTTGCACTGTAATATATTTTTTGTCACCTTTTGCATGTGCGTGTGCTGCTGCACTTCCCTGTGTGTGTGCAACAAGCATAGTGTGCACGCGCTGTGCCTATGCCATATGTGCATTTTACTAATTTGCTGTTAAACTAACTATGACATGCTGCGCCATTGACTTTAGACCCGGTTTTTGTTGGTCAATGGCGCGATCCCTTTCCGATGCCTCAAGATAGCAATACACCCAGAATTATCCTGAACACACCTCCCTGTTAGACCAGCACACCCATGGGCGCAAATATGGGCGCAGGTGCATTTGCTATCTAAACAACGCGGGCGCCTGATGTGAAATTGACAACTGTGTCAGTCTTAAACTAGCAAAGACACTTGCGGTCAGACTTTGCACTGCGTTTCGCCAGGTGCAAGATAGGGCCCCTAGTGGTAGATTAAGAGTAGAGAATTAGACTGAACCATATAGGATTTGCTTAGATGTTATTTAGGAGTTTAACAACGTGTAATATTCTTGGTATTGTAATTGTGTAATTCTTTGTCCAGTAAAAGCCTGTACTTCGATGCCCTTTTTCTGGAATTAAATGTTATTCACTTTACCAAATTCTGTCTGAGGCCAGATGTCCACTGAACATGTCGAATCTGTTGCATTGCGCCGGAAGTCATTAATTGTCAATGGAGAGATCCGCAAGGATCCGTTTGCCTTGCGAGCTTGCGATACGGTGCGCTCTGTGTGTCGCATACGTTCAAATTATTCAACTTGTGCGTTGCGACCCTGTGCCGTTGTACAACCAGAAGTTGAAGTTCCCACTGGAACGAGTAGCACAACACGAGAGTAACGGTCTTGCCTTGCTGAAGCAATTGTGCTTCAAGTCCAACATAAACTTTCTCTTCTTTGAAAAATATTTTAACAAATTCATCAGAAAATGCAATCAGGACTATTTTAATACATAGTTTATATAAACATTATTATTTTACTGACGTTTATTGAAATTACTTTCAATATTAAAATTCACTGGGCTCAAATTTAAATGGTGGGTGCAAATTCTAACAACTAAGTGTTTTGCGCATAAACTAAAGCTAAAAATAAGTTCCTTGTGAACATACCAAGCAGATTTTATTGTGTACATACACTGGACTATTATTTCACAATATAGCTATAATTAGGTGGCCATAATATCAGTAAAGAATAACATTACAGTTTTTCCCAATTTTTCCCAACACACAAAATGCTAAATTTGGCTCATCGTGTCAAAACTCAACACACAAAAATTCTTGACACACCACTTGGAGATTAACATCTAACTGCCATGTTGAAAAGATATTCTGCAATCAAAACTGAACACTCGGACTTCAAAAGGCCCTCTTCAGATCAATAGGGAACACACATGCACATGAACAATAAACAGTCAAACACAAACAACACACTGGTCAACTACTCAAGACACTTCTGTTATTTGTAGTTTTTAAACCGTTTTTATTCCCGCAACCAAGCCTCAGTGATACATTGTACAGGTAGCACAACAACTCCCATTACAAGTCAGGGATCACCCTGCCGATTTGGGTCGGGCCACGTCACCTCGTCCACATCACAGGCGATGTTCTCCCTCGCCAGGCAACGGGGAAAATATCGCCGGGCATGGTGTATCCACCCGTGGATTGACCCCACCTCGATGTCTTCGCAATGCTCCTTTATTGCTCGCAGGAGCGGCACGCGTGCATGTGGTAGGCGGTCATAGACCTTCCACCCCCATGCCGAAAATAATTCCTCCATCAGGTTGAGGAACAGGGAATAACGAGGCAGCTACAGCACCATGAAATGGTTGTGGTTGGCGAACCAGTCCTGGACCAGAGCAGCCCGGTGGAAACTGACATTATCCCAGATGACAACGAACATGGGCTACCCTGGTTGGTCCTATGTGACTGCGGCATGTAGTGCATGCAGAAATGTCAGTATGTGTGCAGTGTTTTAGGGACCCAGGGTGGCATGGAGATGGAGGACCCCCTGACCACAAATGGCATCACACATGGTGTTGCCCCCCACAACGCACGGCGACGTTCTCGATGGCCTTTTGGCCGATGATGTTTCAGTCCTGATGTCTGTTTTTTACCAGAGTCTCTTCCTCATTCTCCTCTCACTCTTCCCCCGTCTCTTCCTCATCTTCTCCTTCCCCTTGGTCCTTCAGCCTCCATATTCAGTATTGTCTCGCAACAGGTGCTCATACCTGAATTTTATGTATAGTGACTGATTGGTGTTCAGTTACAGGTTAAGTGTTTTACTGTGTGTGCAGGGGTGTTGCTAATGTTGTGAGTGTTTTAACTATTGAATGGACATGCTGAATGCACAGTGTGTCATCATTGGCCAATGTGTGTAGTGTTTTGCACTGTGTGATACAGAACTGTTTACGGTGCCATGCCGAGAATGTGTTTATTCGTTTGGTGCCCGTGTGTACGACATGCACGCAAACGGTACGCTTTCTACGCTTTGGTCTCAGCATTCACATTTAGTGTTTTAGCAATTGGGAAAAACTGTAATGGTGAATGTTCTTTTAAAATGTATAAGCTATCTAACTTGGTAGCTAATGGTAGCTTGTTAAATCTACCTTTCTTTTGTAGTCTTTCTTTACTCATCTCTCCCTGCCTCTCCTCTGAGAGCCACATAGCCTAGGCTCTGGGGTCGCAAAAAGATGTTTGACAGTGAAGCCACGTCGGCGCAATGCTCTAACTAAAAACATTTGCAGAGTCGTGTAACTGTGACTTCATGACATTTATTAATATTCAATGCCAATCAGATGTGAGTCAAGGAGAAATGGCAAAATATCTGTAGAGAAGTGCTACCAGGACTTGTTTGAGGTGCTCTTTGGATTGGAATCATTAATAACAAAACATCAGGGAACTCCAAGGTACTCTCTTAATTTAAAAAGCTTTTATTATATGGCTAGGTCATCAAGAACCTTAAAGGCAACACTCCAACGCGTTTCGGCATAAAAGCCTTCGTCAGGGAGTCAACAGATTTCAAAAAGGCAAAGACTTCCTTATAAACTTTTAGGCCTCCAATTTTTAGGCCTCCAATTAGCAAAAAGCAGGTATAGGGTTGTAATATTGTATAAAGACCACTAGATGTCCTTTATAAAATAATAGAGCAGAATTTCCATGACTACACATGGTTATACACAATGCATACATCACTAAAAACACATATTGAAGTAAAGGATACAATTTTACAGGAAACACTAAAATCAAGTTCTTCATTTAAGCCTGGATATCTAGTGGCCTGCAACTTGTCAATGCAGAAACTTTCTCTCTGGTTTAGTTGTTTTTGCCTATCCCCTTTCCTTAGTGACATTGGTATATATCAATCCCAAACGCTTGTACGGTAAATGGGTCACTCCTATGGTGTTCCTTGTAATGCCTCGCCATAGGATAATTCACATTGCCTGTACGGATTGCATATTTAGTAGGAGAAATGGCAGCCGGTCTTCTGAAATAGTAAAAAATAAATTAGAGCTTTGGGTAACATTCGAACCCATGAGCTAGTGACTCATTGACGAGTGACTGTGCAGTCCATTATGCTACATGCCCTAAGCAGATTTTTATAGAAAACAATGCTATTCATCACATCAGATTTTAAACAGACTTTTGGCTTCTACAGGAGCATATGTTTGTTTCATAACCACATAGCTCGTGGTTAGCAAGAGAGGCAACATTCATTAAAAACAATCTTAAGTTACTTTTTCTTTAAAATTTGATGTCTTTCAATACTATCTCTTCCTCAACTCTTCAATGATACAGATATGCTATGTTAAGTTCAAATTAGAGATGGCCGTGAGCCCAAAAACTGTGAAACAACAGCTGTTTGTGCCCCTTTATGTCACCTGGTGGCCAGTAACATTTTTTTTTACGCACCACTGTTTAAAGCCTTCAGTATACTCACCATTGCCGACCTGGTTTCAGAGCGCAGGGCGCGCACCACTGTTTAAGCCTTCAGTATACTCACCATTGCTGACCTGGGGGGTATTGCACAAAAGTAGAATAAAGAAATTGAGGATAACTGAAAAAGCGCAGCTTGACTTAGTGTGATCTGCTCATCGTGGCTTAATCGGTTGCACGTATGCAAAGCCAGGATGAAAAGGTAAAGCTCTGTCAAGCCAGATGTAGATATTCGGGATAAGTGCACGTTCACGGCTTTCTTAAAAAGACCACTGTATCGATCACAGATTTACTGATGCAGAGATGGATTAGACGCGTGCCGCATATTTTTCACCCGCTGAGCAGCAACTTCTTATGGAAAG
Source organism: Umbra pygmaea (assembly GCA_016801145.1). Lineage (NCBI taxonomy): Eukaryota > Metazoa > Chordata > Actinopteri > Esociformes > Umbridae > Umbra > Umbra pygmaea. The sequence goes on from JACXGM010023464.1 coordinate 13,459, forward strand.
TTACGAGGAGGTGAAGTATAGAATCTGCGAAAATGAAAATACTGCTGCGTTTAGGATTTAAAAATATCTACCTACACTGAAAAAATGATGACAAGTGGTTGTTCATCCAATGCAATTATTCTCATTCCATTCAGTGAAAATAATATGAGTTTATTGTATAACCTATTATTTTTAAAAATAAATTTAAATTTGCCTGGGAAGTGCAAACCTAAAGATTTCATCTTGACTCAAAGCATATTTTGTAGGTTACATCATATTTGCTCTCAAGTTTTGACACTTTCCAGCATGCTTTTCTGCACCTTTACTTTTTAAGAATTGTTTGTTTTAATGTATGTTCTGCTTCATGCATTAATGTATTGAGTAGTTTGTTTTATTATTAAATTATAATATTCATCTTTACTTTTCAAACCTAATATAAACTGTAAATGGTGTAATTTATTGCAACCATTACTGAGAAGAGTGTTCCATTCTATGTAGTTTAGCAAATTTGGTAAAATGTGTTAATATTTCACCAATGCAGTTCTTTCCACTGCAAGTTATGGGTGATAAAAAACTCTATAATCTATGTCTAATCCTAAATTTATTTATAGAATTAATGTTCATACAGAACAAACATGACTGGGCAAAAGAACCTGGCAACAAGTCAAGATCAAATATAAAAACATTTTGCAGGCTGGTATGTGCCTTAATTCTTAACAGTGTGCAAATGGTATGTAGAAATTACTTACAGGGGAAGGTGATAAAGATGTGTAACAAGGACTTCAGTACCATACACACACTTCTGACAGTACGGCAAATAGTGCCTTTATTTAGAAATAAAAACTAAAGAAAAATTGCCCTCATCACTGACTTCTTTGAAATCACTGTTGCAACTTCATGAACCATTTCAAACCATCTAAACAACTGTAATGAATGTATGAATGTTTAACACGTTTATTTCGGATCAGAGCGACCAATGATTTAACACAAGACTCCAGGATTAATCTTAGCCTGGCTGTTAGCCTGCTCTGGAGCAGGCTAGCTGCAAAGAATAAATCTCCATGGTTACTTGGCTGGGTTTACTTCTAGCAGGTTTTGTGCAACCAAGTCGAGGCTAAATTCATCCAGGATAGCTTGAATATCCCAGCTTAATCCCTTGGTTTTGTGCAATACCCCTCTGGTTTCAGAGCGCAGGGCGCGCACCACTGTTTATTTTCAGTGTTGCGTGACAAAGCGGAAACAGGAAGCATGGACGAGTTCGAGGGCACAGTAAACGATTCATAATGACACAGTTAATGGTTCATAACAACACAGTTGATCATCTTAGCTACTGTTGACATTAACGTCAATGCTGCTGCCAGTTCTGCCATCGTTTAGCTTTTTCTTCTTCTTCTAGTCCATAGAAATAGCGAAGTTGGTAGCCTTTCCTCAGTTGCAACACCTCTGTTCAGGAGAAGACTGCATGATGTCACATTGTCGCACGCCAGGTCAACAACAGCAAGTATACTGAAGGTTTACTGCGAGCTCTGTAATTTCACCTAGCTGGGCAGTCATGGTAAAACTACCAAAGAGCTCTCAGTAAGGCAAGACAAGTTTATTTATATAGCACATTCCGGACAAAATGGTAATTCGAGGTGCTTTACATGAAAAGGAAAATGAAAGAATATAAAAGTTAAAATTAAATTAAAACAAGTCAAATAATAAAAATAGTACACCTCCCACTTTCCAAGCTGTTTCTTTCTCTCCATTTTGAAAGCTTGCATGCACAACATGCAAACACACATTGATCATCTTTGGCACATCTGAGTCCAATTTGCTCTTTCCTGCTTGGAATATCTCAGGAACCTGAACACCAGTTGACCATAGGACCATCCTTTGCCCAAATGCAGTGTAATGGGGCAAAAATACATTTCAGAAATGTTGCTCTCTGTTCATCTGTTGGACCACTGTCACAATGGACACAATTTCAACTTCACAACGAACTTGAAGTATTCATATGCAAGTGTAATATGGTCAAACAAATTGAAATATTTCACAGCTGTACAAATATCAAAAGTGAATTGATTTTCTAAAGAATGTTACAATAGGAAATTAAACCAAGATGGGGTATAAATCACTCCACATGTTAACCCCTTTACTATTGAAGCAAATTACAACCACATCACTCTCTAGTGACTCCTTGTGTGCAGATTGGGCACATGTAAATTCAATCACAGAAGTATAATTGGTGAGCATAATCATCCTCTGCATGAGCTGACCAAAGGCTTCCTTGTTAGATGAGCAGTGCAAAAAGAATTGTCTGGATCGGCAACATGTGGTTGGACGATCCATGTGAGCACCCCTCACCATCCTGCATCAGTCCAAGGAGTTATGGAGCTACCGACAAGGCATGGTCAGTTGGAATTGGACACGACCAATTGGGAGGGGAGAAAAATGTAGTAAATAATATTAATTAAAAATGATACCGTACTGGTACGAATATAAGATTTAATATTATCTTCCCTGAAAATAAATCTGAAAAAGTACACCTCATCTTTTATTGAGGGTCTACACCAGGCAGAGCCGGCCCTAGACCTTTGGGGGCCCTATGCAAAATTTGGTTGGAGGCCCCTTTGACCATTTTAAGTACGTCGAAGTCACTATACATCGGAGTCACTGACAAACAATCAGGGCCGGCCTGCCCATTAGGCAAGATTAGGCGGCATTTTCTCAATTGGCTACCGCCTTCCGGCGCGCGCCTCTGATTGGCGTAG
>JACXGM010023465.1:0-16188 GCA_016801145.1 Umbra pygmaea
TTTGAGCAGACATATTTATGCTTCGTAATGTTAGACACATTTAACTGGGAGTGGAGCCGTCCACACTGTTTTATCCATTGTAGGCACCGCTCACGTTGTGTTATCGGCTTTGGGAAGGGAAAGAACACAACTCCTCCAGACAATCTCTCGGGGTATCTAATGTCCGATTTACAAATGCCGTTGGCGCACCGCTTTACCGCCCTGCTTGGAGTCAATTTTTGTCGGACCTGCTCACATTGTAACGGTTGCTATGATGTGTGATTGGACAATGCCAGTTTTGGGGGAGGGGCCGGCGATAGGTCAATTGTCTGTGTTTTCCCCTGTGCTTTGGTCTGTGTAGTATTGCTATGTTCTGTTTTGTGTTTGTACCTTTCTATATGTCTGTTTCCCACAGGTGGTGCCACTAGTCAGCCCAATCATAATTTATCAGTGACTCCTCCCCTTCATTATCCGGTCCACCTGTTTCTCATCTGCAGTATTCCCACCATACATTTCTCCCTCAGTATAAGAGACTTCCATTTTGTGTTCATCTTAGCTTAGGTTGGCTGTGTGACAGCTTTTGGGTACAAGCCATATGGCTGGTTGGAATGCCTTTGCTGGTTTTGTGTTTGATTGTGAGAGAGCTTGGTGTATGATTGTTAGTATTGTAAATTGTATTAGAACCATTGTCTCTCTATTGTATATTAACAGGTGTTTTTCTTTTCTTTTCCCAGGGGAGAGGGGAAACACTTGAGGAGTGTTGGGACAGACGCCCTGGGCTTACACCACCCATAGGGAAACTCCCCTGTTATATACACTAGGCAAGACCTGGGCAGACTATTCCTGTAATTTTGGTAGGGCCTGGATCGTGTGCCAGTACATGTTTAGGTTCTTGTATTGTGTCAGGTTAGAGCAGGTTAGGGGTGCAGCCTTGTTATTTTCTTTGGTCCTGTCCAGCCCCTTTTCCAATTTCCTTATTATTATTATTATTATTATATATTAATATATATATATCCAAATATATATTACTTCATAAAACCTTGGGTACAATCAGGCCCGTCGCGACAAGGCAAGCAAACCAAGCAATTGCTTGGGCCCCCGAGCTGGTCTGGGGCCCCAAGACAACAACTGGTTAAGAGAAAAATACAACGACAAACTGTGTGAGCGCCCCATTGATAGTCAATGCAGTAAAGTGCAATGACACTGTTATCGGGGACCCCCTCAAGGGGCCCCTCTCGTGATCTCTGCTGCCGGCAAAATACAAAACCTTCTCGGTCGGCACTCTGCAGTCATCATGAAGCAAAATTATGATTCAGGAAGCCAGAAATGGAAGAAGAGAAAGGAAGAGGAGGAAAAGAAAAAACAAGATTGTGGTAAGTGATAAATTACACTGGATAAAATAGCACTACTTGTCTTGGTGTAATTTTGCAGCCGGTAGGCTAGCAAAAATATGTTTATGTTAGCTAACGTTACCTGTAACCTGCCTGAGGGCAAATGCTGCTTGTACCGAACAGTTAGTGCAACTTTCATTGATGGTTACATACTACTGTAATATGTTTTTATAGGGATAGGGAAGACGCAAATCTGTTCCAGAATCACTGTTTATCGTATTTAATGACATGACATTGCTATAGCTTTGTAATAGGTTTTGATGAAATTGGTATAACGTTAGCATGTAATGCTAACTATTCCACCGTGATAATCTATTTACTAAATGGGGGTTAGAAAAACCACACAATAAATTCTGTGCATCAAACATTAGCTTGGGATGTTTTTAAGCATTAGTAACCCTTAACATAATGTTAGAAATATCTGGTCTATGTCAGTGGTGGTCCTCAAACCCTTCCATGGAGGGCCTAGTGTATGCAGGTTTTCGCTTTTACCTTGTACAAGCCTGATGAAGTAGCTCACTAATTGTTTAGTATCTCCCCTCACTTGGCAGTCTAGGTCCTAATTATGCTCTAATTGAAGGGAAAGACCAAAAACCAGCATACACTAGGCCCTCCATGGAAGGGTTTGAGGACCACTGATCTATGTAATGTTTATAAATGTTTTAAAAATGGTTTCTTAAAGGTTTACACATTTTTTTAATCATTACCCGATACATAATAGATTACATGATAAATATAATGTGTGTTACAATAAACTGTTAATTTACAGCACTGCTTATAATTAGTAAACATTTAATTATACACAAGTATTTGCACTTTAAACATTTTTTATGCACAGTTTATACAGTGTAAACCTTTTTTTATTCATATAAAGTGTGGGTGAACTTAAACTTTATCGCTATGCTGTGGTTTCTGTAGGTTTTGCGTGCAGGGTGGGGGGTTGGGGGGCCTCCATGTCCATTTTGCTTGGGACCCCAAATTCCTTCAAACGGCCCTGGGTACAATAAAACCCCTATGTGAAACGATACTTGCTGTCTCTGTGTCCTTGTTTGCACCCACGACCCACCCCTCTGTTGCTAACCTCCGGTGTCCTGTGCGGTTTGTGGGGAGCTGAACGTAACAAATGGGGGCTCATCTGGGATATGTCATATTAACATGTTGAAGGCTTACCACATGCGTAAGTCTCCCAGCAGCTCTTCCTGTAAACCAGATCTGTGTGCGCTCTCCAGTGTTGCTGTGATTGCGTTCTGTTTTTCAAGACGTACCCAAGCGCACCTCCGTCCTGGCGCATGACGTGGATGTAAGAGATGCCCATCCCATTCGGCAACATGCGTATTGGGTAAACGCTCAGAAGTGGGAAGTTATGAAAAGTGAAATCCACTATTTGGTGAAAAACGACATGGCTAAACCCAGTCACAGTTCATGGAGTTCTCCCTGTATACCCGTTCCCAAACCAGACGGTACATCTCGATTGTGCACGGATTATCACAGGGTGTACTCTGTTACTTTACTGGACTTGTATCCATTTCCTCGTTTAGAGGATTGTGTTGACCAGATTGGCTCCGCTACGTTTGTTAGCAAACTTGACTTGCTCAAAGGTTACTGTAGTATACCTATAGTATATAGAAACATGACATGTGCATCCTTGTCATATATTTCATAGTTCCTCATAAAAACATAAATGACCACTGTAATTAATCCAGTGGCTGGCATGTTGCATAGTCTCTAAGGAAGCAAGCTGTGCTGAATATGTGTGAGACATGCAGCCAGCTGCCAGACATGCATATTTGTCCTGTAAACCATTTCATTATTCTACTAAATATGTATTCATTTCGTCCAAGTGGGTATGAGTTGTATGCATCACAGAGGCAATGGCATAATCTGTGGATCTGTCAGGGTGTTAGGTATATTGAAGTGGGTCACTCCTTGTTGCTGACCATGTCTATATCAAAACAAGATCCTACCATGTCACATCAAAATGTTTTATAATTTATTTGAAAGAACTGTAGAATCATACGCTAAGGAGACAGGTATGTAGGTGGAGACAGAGAGAAAGGGCACAGACTTTGGACCTGGGGCTTCAACCTGTTGCCATGGGGTGTGTTTGTTCCTGAATCTGCAGCATATACCACTAAACCAAACTGTGGCATACACATCAGTATTTAAAGTGTTTAGTACAATTACTAGTGTGGACCTATTTTGGACTGCATATTTCTTGAATAGTTATGGTTATGGCTACGATTTGGTATAGCATTAAAAATAAAAAATAAAGGTAGGTTTTGTGCATTCAATGCTACCAGTAAATTGGCCAAAATTTGTGGTGCTGGATCAATGTTTACTTGTATTCTAAGTATAATGACATCAGTGAGTGTCCACTGCTCCGTGTTGATTAACATAAGATATGATCTGTCCATGGTGCTGAAAAATACTATAATGAGTTTAACATCAGACCATCCCCCACTTACTACAGTTAGATACCCAAATAGCAGATATTCATACTCTTTAGCTCAGTGGGCTATTGCAGACTGAAGCAACAGTGCAGACATAAACCAGTGAATCATCACCCGATTGTAACAAAAGACTAAGGCAGAAACAGCAAATTGTTACATTTGATCCCATATGTCAAGGCTTCTAGAAAAAGAAACAAGTATGAGTAGTTCAGCCGTCATCACAGTGCCTGGAAGCATTAGCTGTTACTGTGGCGGTGATGAATTCTGGCAGCTTGGTCAACCAGTGATTACTAATGGCTGGTTGTGCCACCTCCAGTTACTGACGTCATTCATATTTATGTACTGTCTCTGTGATGTTTTCCTGCCTTCATACAAATCAGGAAATACTTTGTTAGACATTGTGTAAGATGTGTGAGGGCGCCAGTGTCTATGAATATATTATGTTTTATGCAACCGTATGTCAATGTTTAACAACCTTTTATACATTCTGCTATTCTGTCTGTTTGAAACGCTGATGTTTAATAAAACCATGTATGTTATGTAGTCTGTCTTTACAATAACCAAATGGTTACTGTGCTGGACTATATATTATATTCTAAACATTGAGTGCCTGGGCATAAACAGTCAATAATATGACCATTGCAATCTAGAAAACCTGCACATGACCTTTCACCTTCCAGTAATGTTACATACGAGAGGAATCAATTCTAATTGGTTAAGTAAGGGTTCAGATTTGAGATGTAGGGTAGATATATATATATAATACTCAGAGCAGCAGGTTGTGGTTTATACCCAACTCTGGCATGCCTACTCACAATGCCCTAGTAAGGTGTGAGGTATATACCCATTGCTGCCATGCTTTCCCACACTGCCCTTGCAAGCAGTGAGATTTATGCCCAAACCTGCAATGCTCTCCCACAATGCCCTTGAAATCAGGCTACTTGATAGCAACTGCACTTAACACTGCTCCCGGTGGCTGGAATTGAAGTTACGTGTAGACAACCTGAGGTTTTGAACAAATGTTGAAAACTGCATTGGGTCTGGCGAACTGCAGACACACATATTCACATGCAGATGAACTGACATAAGCATTCACTTACACACACATGCACACACACGTACCAAATGCAGTGGCGCTCAGGCTTAAAACCTAATTACCAGGCGGTCTGAGTAAATACCAGAGAATGGATATGAAAATGATATCTGTAGCTCCCTGCTAATGAGGAGCTGATCTGGAGGTCATGGATATTATAAATATCATCTCTGCAACAAAAAAAGAGGCTGATATTCTACATGGTTACATAATGGAGGGGGATTATTGAAGCAAACCTCCTGTCATCAGTGTGAACCAGTGATGGAGACAGAAAAAGGGGGAGGGACAGAGTGAGTGAAAAGAGAGACAGAACTGGGCCAGCTGTTTGGACGTGTGTGTCTGTGTGTGCATGTGCTTGCACACATTCTTTCTGAGCCCCGACATTGAAGGGAGACTGAGGGAAGAGATGTCCACATTTGTCAGGAAGGTCTGGGGGTCTTCTGGGAGTTTAATAGCTTTGGAAAAGCAAAACAAGGCGGCTACCATCCGTCCTCCATGATGAGAGCTGCAGGGACAGACTGCAGATACCTCAAAAATACAAATATTCATCCACGTTTCCTTCAGTCCATATATCCTGTCCTACGTCGCTCTCTCTATCAGAGTATGTATGGAGTTTTGTTGGAAGAAAAACAATATATATTTTATTTTTGTTATCACATTAATAATGCTAATTGGAAATTAAGAAAAAGACAACACAGTCAGCTTTCATTAGGTGTTTCAGTGGGTTTTCGCTGTTAGTCTATCCATAGAGAGATGTGGAAGTAGTTAAAGTCTTGGCTCTGTCTGGACTGTCTTCTCCATTAGGAGATTGACTCTGGTCTTTGCTCTTGTTGTATGGTCTCTGTCTGTCTCTCTGTTTTGTTCTGCATAAAGGATGAGACGTCAAGAGAAAGAGTAAGACATATTCCTGTTTCCCGGTCAATGCTAACTGCATTACTCAGTGCCCCTCCCTCCACTACCCCGCCCCCTGAAGACCGGACGTCTACTGTCACCTGTCAATCACCGGCTGACAGGCTGCGACCTTGCTCTCCATCCAGGAGGTGTTTAATGTAAATCGACCTTGCGTTTTCAACTTGCTTCCACTGCCGGTTTCTGTGCCGATTGCCTCGTAAAAGTGGTGAAGAGACAAATAAAACTGGAAGTGATTGATTGGCCCTTAGGAAATATGATTTGTTGGGTGGAGTCTCAGGGGCGGGTTGTGTGAGTTAAAGTAGGTGATTTCATGCTCAATTACAAGTCTGGGGTCCATATCAGGTAAACAGCGATAACTGACACAACAACACAATGATGGGCTTAACTCCCAACTTTAAACACTGCACCTATGTGTTCATAATGACCAACTAAGCTGCTTGTCCAACAGATTGGGCTCACCCAGGAAAAATGTATTACTTTGTAAGTATATTGTGTGTGTGTACATCTGTCACCAGTGGAGGCTGGTAACCATTAATTGAGGAGGATGGGCTAATATTAATGTATGACTGGAGTAACTGGAACAGATTTAAACGTATTAAACCCAGTGTTAAATTCCATTCCATTTACTCCAGTCCAGACATTAATACGAGCCTCCTCAACTAAGGTTCACCAGCCTCCACTAACGTCTGTACCCACTGTGCACGCCGGCTGAGTGTATGCGGTGGACTGGACAGCACCAGTGCTGCCAGTGTTTTGTGATGTGTGTTGTGGGGAGAGGCGGTAGGGGCTGTCTAACTCAATCTGTCCCTGCTCATGTAGCTGTCATGGTTAGTGTAAGCCAGCAGCCTGCCCTGACACACATTCAATGCGCCGTTTCTGTTAGCAAAACCTGCTTCATCCCTCAAGTTCATTTGAGGAGTTTGAGGAGCAGGACTGCGAGAGGCAAGAGAGCACAGCGAGGGGAGTCATCCTGCCGTCGTAAAGTAGGGACTCACAGAGAGACCGTGCAGACCCAATGCAAACACATACCCTATGCACGAATGATTTGTGCTCGTGCGAGCTCCCCTGTATGTGTATCCATGTGTTTGTTCTACACCTGAGGTGACAAAACTCTCACCACCTGCACTTTAAACACACTGTCTCTCCCTCTCTCTTTCTCTCTCTCTCCACCTCTGGCTGAAGGACAATCAGATGAATGTGGAGGAGCTGCTTGCTTGTGGTAACTGTGGGCAGCGAGGCGGCTGCACGCTTTGTTTCTCCACAGCCTCTCTCCGCTTCTCCGTTTCTTCTGCTCATTCTCTCCATCAGCACCTCTCTCTCTGCCTCCCTCTCTCTTATGAATGTCACCTCTGCTGGAATTCGCACACACACACTCTCTCACACACACTCTCGCACTCACTCGCTAGCTTTGGGTAGGGGGCGGGTAGGGTGGGGGGGTGGTTAGGTGAAAGCATGCCAGAGGAGTCAGAAGGGAAATCTCTCTGTCCATCGTTCTGCTCCGTTCCCGGTTTCATTCTTGCCAGTCTGTCACTGTCCCGCCTGCTGCGCTGCCGCTGGATCTACGTCTGCTGGATCACCGCTCCATTTCTCCGCTCATTATTCCTACTGCCTACATTTCCACGGCAGGCAAAGTTGGTTATCTAGAGGCTACATGGTGACTGCTTGTTTATTTCCTCTTGCATTTCTATGCTTTTTAGGCTTGGAAATGCATTTATTTTTTACTGGAAGAAGTGTGATTTTTATATGATGGCAAAAAGAGCTACATCTCTTCTTTTTTATTTGATTGTTTACTTATAGGATATTGATTACTTATAGGCTATTGATTTTGTAATTTTTGGAACTTGGTTGTTGGTCCTGATTTGGTCATGACTGACAAAATGAGTGAGGAGTGGGGTTAGAAATGTAGGAAATGTCGATGACTTCACGTTTTATTTTCTATCGAACCTCTTCTCTTACTAAAGATGTGAGGTTACATGTTGTACATTGTGTTTTATATCGCTGGTACATTTCTTTGTCATCACACTGGAGGAGCTACACTGGATGTGTGACTGTACTTAAACTTTCTCCATCTCCAGCTTTTACCTTGTGCAGAGTGCTCTGAACCTAAGCCGTATATCTGTGACCTCATATAGACACCGCTCTCCGGCTCTCTCTGGACTTAGTCATTTTTCTTTGCTGTTTGAGGACAGACAAACGTAACGCAAGAGGGGCTGTTGGTTAGAAAGACGCCCCCCTCCCAAAGGTGAGAGGGGGGGAAGATGGCAGCTCTTGCCAGCTCTCTCATCAGACAGAAACGGGCAGTCAAAGATGATGGACAGAACCGACCAGTAGCCAACAAGAGGAAGCCCTGTCCCAAAAGCAACAAGTCTCTGTGCCAGAAACAGATCTTAGTCCTCATCTCTAAAGTGCGTCTATGTGGGGGTCGAAAAGGTCGAAACGAAAAGAGACCGGGTGAGTCATCTCTCCACCTCTTTCTCCTCCCCTTCCTTTCTTCCAAGGCATTGATTGGTAAACGGAATGGTGGCCTTGCTGCAGTTTGATGGGAAATATTTCTGGGGTCTGATTACATGTTTGATTTAAGAATTAATAACAAATTGAAAGTTACATACAATAGCGGACAAAGGTTTCAGAACACCCTGAAGTTACGTGTTGATTGAAATGAATACGTTCATCAACCATTGTGACATCACATTGATCAGAAATTATTGTCAAAACATGATTAATTATGTATGACCTAAAGGTTTCATCATTAGGACACTGCTAAAATGTGGCTTTGCCATTGTATGTGAATAAATATTATAAATCAGACATCTTCAACCATGATAAACATTTGAAACATTGGAAAATGTCTTGAATGTATAATTTAATACATTTTATGCCACCAGGGGTGAAGTTCTGTGTATACCTGTTGGCATTATTTGTTAAATGTTTTAGATTAATGTATCTTGAATACACTAGTCATAGTGAGGAGACAAATGGACCAAATGAGCAGCGGTCAGCATCCGGAGCCTCCCTTACTGCTCCAGTAGGTTAATATGGTTTCTGGTTAGTTTCAAAGCCTTTATCGCTGCTAGGTTAACATAGTTCCTAGATAAGTTCAACATCCTCAATTACTGCTAAGTTATTATAGTTACTAATTACTTTCAAAAATCTTCTTACTGCTAGGTTAGCGTCGTTTCTAGGTAGCTTTAACAGCTTCCATTGCAGTTAAGTTAATATAGTTTCTAGTTAGCTTCGATAGCCTCCCTCTCTGATGTAAGGCCCAGATGGACCCAAGCTCCTACAGTGGCTGGGTTCTGACTGTTCCCATTCTAGGTAGTAACTAGGAGTGGTGGGCCCTGCAGGACGATGATGCGCTGGACTAAAAAGAGAAAATGCACATCCCAAATGTATACAGCACTCTTAGATCAGTGCACCTCTAAGACCTGTCTTTAGGGAGGTAATTAGGGCAACGTTTCACTGTCTTTTTGTGTGTTTATGTGCATGCAAGTGTGCATATGCACGTGTGTGTTGTGTGTATGTATGTGTAGGTAAATGTGCACTGTTATCAACATCTACTGTTGAGATTCAATTATGTTTAAGAGTCTTCAACTGCTTCCTCTCCTAGTTCAGAGATAATCAAAGCATGTCACCACTATGTTTTCATCTACACAGCAAAAAGTGGAGCTATATAAACACGAGAGAGTTAATTTAACACTTAGGGTGTTGATTTAACACTGGACTTTTTGCTGTGTACATAACCTTGCTACTGGCCAAAAAACCTACAACTATTACAACATAGTTCTCTTCAGTGTCCATTTACTGGCCTTCAAACGTCTAGCTTCGCAAGCCACCTGATGAGTGAAAATGGCATGTGAATTGTTTAGTACTCCTGGATAGTTGTCTGTAAAACATAATGGCAGGCATCATATTGAGAAAATACTGTAACCCAAAGGCATTTTCATACTGCATAAATCTTTCATACTGTACAAAATCTAGATAATCTCTGTTTGGAGAATCACCAATTTTTTTATCATGGCTAAATGTGTCCCACGTGATGCGACTGTCTGCCAGATGTGGCTGAGTGAGTCAGGAGGTGCTGCTCTGTAGACACCATGGGGAAAGGTCAGACTGGGCTCACAGAATGAAACCCTGGTTATTTCCTGTGGCCATTGGTGTTGCTTTCCCAGACACATTTATTTTCCTCTGGCATTCCGTGTGTGCTGTTTCCTCTATAAGCTCTTTGCATGACGAAAATGATCTTGCTGTCTTTGTATCTGAATTTACACAAGGGTGTTTGGTGTGTGTGTGTGTGTGTGCTTCCCTCGTGTGTTTATGCCTATGTGTGCGAGTAATGCCCCAGAGTAATGTATGATAACAATCTCTCCATAAGCCTGAAATAGCATAGTGCTGTATCCCCATTCTTCAGTGGCTACACTGCTGCTATGCCTCATAGTTTTACTATGGTAATATCCATTGGTGTTGACTGACACTGTGGGCAATAGTGAAACACAATGTAACAGAAAGGCTGGATGCTCTCTCATAATGATTGCATATCAGGACAGCTTCATGATACTATGTGGCTCACAGTTGTTTTCATTTGTTCGTTTTTATGCAACCAGTATAAGTACATACCATAAAATATTTAACAGTGGAAGGATACACATTTTGTAGTGGTAAAGTATGTTGTGTTAAAGCTGTCATGTTACCACCAAATGTGATGGTTACAGAATGAAGCCCACTTTTTATTTTTGATAACAACTTATATAATTGTTGACATTTTATTTTATTTTGCATTACATTTTACCAAAATTTTACTTAAAACGCATCAGGAGGGTTCTTTTTTTATAAATCGCGACTAAAGTTATGCAAAATCCATTCAAGCTAGCCAGTGTAATGTAAGTTCTAGCTAATGAACCAATTACTTTTATAGTTGACTGCTGTAACACCAATATTATGGCATAAGCTATGTTTAAAAATGCAGTCTGTTACTTTTGCAATTAGCAAAATAATGTTTAAAACCTCCCATGATGGCCTGGATGTTTATGGTATTTATATGAACATACTTGCTTCCTAACACAATTCGCCATGGCAGTCCAAGTTTAAGTCTGGTATTGTTTATGACATAGGGCACAAATCATGACACAAAGCACAAAAAAATGACATAGTTTCGGGATCCTGGGACATAAAGGTCAATAGCACCACATTTACAAACAGTAGCCAAAAATTACAGACTGCATCTTTAAAAGTATAACAGCGTCAGCTATCTAAGCTGCTTACAGTTATGACAATTTAAATGAGCAAGCAGTAGTCTGCTAGGTGCTGCAGTAGCTACAGCACAATATAGTGACAATTTATAACAATTGAAAGATAATAGCAATATTTCTAGCTGGAGCAGGTTTTCCCAGCTCATTGATCTTTTATAGTTGTGCATCACCACTATAGACAGGGTTGTTTCAAACTAGAGACTCTCAATTGGTTTTCAAAGGGTTGCACAGATGAGTAAAACCTATTTTTTGTTTTAGAAAAACAAATTTTATGACCCAAGATCTTCTTCTACATATACAGTGTTACGTCTAGGCGGGCGACTCCACGTCAACATTCAGCTTTGCAAGAGTATTAGTGGTGCCGCTGTCCAGTGCTGATTATGCGACATTGCGCGCACCTGTGTTTTTGTCCACCTGTTTCTAGTTCTGATTATTTGAGTTATAGATAATTCTTTGTCAGTTATTAAAAGAACCATTGGATCTGCATTCGTTTTTTCTTAATGCAGCAGGCTAAAATAACCAAAATCGCTAAAGTGGAGGAAGTATGGTTGTTAGAACTGTCAATCAAACCAGAGTGGTACAGTGACATCTAATGAGGTTGCAGGGCGTGTCTAAACTCTAGACACAGTAGAACAAGAGAGAAAATTGAAACCTAGACACCTCAGGGAAAGAAACAAAGTACCGTACCATGCAGGGACGCCTATATTCATATTATTTAGAACCCAGAGGCCTAAATAATGCCTAAATATACCCTAATATCACAGTCATCTTTAGTGATCAGTATTTTGGAAGTTTTACAATGTCACAAAAATAACCAAGATTTCAAACTTAGCCAGTCATATAGCCTATTTACTGCATCAATTGTTGTGACAGCAATTTAATATAAATACAATTTAAATCATATGTAAATAAACTTTGGCATTTACACTTAAAATGATAAAGTGTTACATTTCAACACATTCTCGTGGCAAGACGTGGGTAACCGTACTTCGCTGCATTACGTAGGCAGACTTACAATATAAAAATGTGAGTTTTTTTTAGTTTTGAATCTCTGTTCTACCAGAACACTTCCAAGAATAGACCAATCATTAAAGAACCACTATGACCAGGGTTAATGAGTGACCGATCATTAGTTTTACTGCTTTTTCTTTACAAGAAGTCCACAAAATAATAAACATAACACAACAACCGTCATAGGCTGGACCCTATAATGCCTAAACTGGTACAGATTTAACCTTGTCTCTTCATGACTGGGGAAGCCTAATGCCACTTGCTGTTTCCAGTTACTTTCCTCTGGCACTGGCCTCCCTTCTCCTTCTCTACTGTCCCTCCTATATAGGACATACAGAGTATATATGATTAGTGCGGGTGTTTCCACTTACGTTTGATGTTTCTTTGCGGCTCAGCTTTCTCCTCACTGGATGTCGCCCTCGCCTCTGATGACTGTAACACACTCCAAAAAAGTTGGGACAGTCAACTGATTACCACTGCGTAACATCACCCTTTCTTTTAATAACACTGATTTAGCATTTGGGCACTGAAGACACCAGTTGGTTAAGTTTAGCAAGCTGAGTTTTCCCACATTTGTCCATTATGCATGTCTTCAGCTTTGCAACTGTATTGTGTCTTCGTTATATTATTTTGTGTTTAATAATGTCGCACACATTTACAATTGTAGACACGTCAGGACTGCAGGCAGGCCATGCTAGCATCCACAGTCTATGCTTATGCAACCATGCTTTTGTAATCTGGGCAGATTTTGTTTTGGGGTTGTCCTGCTGGAAAATGAAGGGATGTCCCCGGAAAAGACAACATTTGGAGGGCAACATATGTTGCTAAAAAATCTATACTTACATTTATGCATTAATGGTGCCCCCACAGATGTGCAAGTTACCCATGCCAGGGGCACAGGCACACCACCATACCAAGACAGATGCTGGCTTTTGGACATGATGCTGACAACAGCTTGGATGGTCCGTTTCCTCTTCGGCCCAGAGAACACAATGGCTGTTTTGTTCAAAAACGATTTGACTTGTTGGACCACAAAACACAATTCCACTGTGCTACTGTCCATCTCAGATGAGACCGAGCACAGAGAAGTTAATGGTGCTGACAGTGTTGATGTATGGTTTCTGCGTGGCATAGTAAAGCCTGCACTTGCATCTGTGGATGCAGCTGTGAATGGTGTTGACTAACAATGGTTTACCAAAGTATTCCTGAGCCCCTGTCAGTTTTTATGACTTGAGCGGATTCTTTGACTAGTTAACTTATGTTATGCACTGTAGAAGTTAAAATGCTCAAAATCCTACCAATTTGGATTTGGCGAACATTGTTCTCAAAGTGTTGCTTTATTTGCTGAAGCATCTGTTGGCAGATCTTTTTTGGAACCTATTGTTATGCTTTTATTGTAATTATTTAAACTTTCAAGATAACTGGGTGGTCAGATGGCTCGGTGGTAAGGGAGTTAGACTTGTAGTCATAAGGTTTGATAGATTCCCGACTGTACTAAATGACATTGTGTCCTTGAGCAAGGCACTTTACCCTACATTGCTCCAGGACGATGCCCCTGTATTCACTGTAAGTTGCTCTGGATAAGAGAGCACCGGCTAAATGACTAAAATGTAAATGTAAATGTTGATATTGGTAAGTTCACTCCAGTGCTAGCTTGAAATAACACAGTTGAGACTGTTCAATTGGTAACTTTTGTATAGCTGGGGCAGTCCACAAGTAGACCACAAGTTTGCACCCAGTGTAATCAGGCAAACTGTGATTTCAGGACAGCAATTGGTTACCAGAAGCACATTTTACATTGGTTACACTAGTTATGGTACCTCCATTGCAGTGTTCAGAACCAAAGAGATGCCTGCAAGAGGCACAAACACTATTGAGAAATGGCAACTGTGTGTGGCGAAAGATTTATCCCAGCTGACCTGAGACAATGACCTTACCCCAACATCCCCCAATCATTGCTTTACTGGTACCATTGAAGATGTACACCCAGCTGCTAGATGAAAGCTTTTTTCCACAGTCAGTAATCTGCTGTGATTCTCCCCTCTACATCGATCCAGCTCATTAATGTATACTGATTAATCCATAATTGTTCTCTTAGCTTGTCCAAGGAGGAATCCAACCTGAGAAGGGTGAAGTGACCCAACCCCCAATCCCCCACACAAACAGACACACACACACTAAAACACACACACTCTGGAGCAGGTTGTCAGTAAGGATGTCTCTATACATTGTTGCATTCATCTTTCCCTCAATCCTGACTTGTCTTCCTGCCACTGAAAAACATGCCCACAGCATGAGGCTGCCACCACCATGCTTCACTGTAGGGATGGTATTGGCCAGGTGATGAGCGGTGCCTGGTTTCCTCCAGACATGACGCCTGCCATTCCGGCCATAGAGTTTAATCTTTGTTTCATCAGACCAGAGAATTTAGTTTCTCATGGTTTTAGAGTCCTTCATGTGTCTTTTGGCAAACACCAGGTGGGCTCTCATTTTCTTTTTACTAAAAGTGGCTTCCGTCTGGCCCCTACCATACAAGTCTGATTGGTGGAGTGTTGCAGAGATGGTTGTTCTTCTGGAAGGTTCTCCTCTCTCCACAGAGAAATGCCATTGGGTCCTTGGTCACCTCCCTGACTAAGGCCCTTCTCCCTGGATTGCTCAGTTTGGTTGGGCGGCCAGCTCTAGGAAGAGTCCTGGTGGTTCCCAATGTAAAATCAATGTATCATTGGGGCCTTAAATGCTAAAATTGTTCTGTACCCTTCCCCAGATCTGTGCCTCAATACAATCCTGTCTCGGAGGTCTACAGACAATTCCTTGGACTTCACAGCTTGGTTTGTGTTCTGACATGCATTGTTAACTGTGGTATCTTATAAAGACAGGTGTATGCCTTTCCAAATCATGTCCAATCAACTGAATTTGCCAAAGGTGGACTCCAATAAGGTTGTGGTAATATCTCAAGGATGATCAATGGAAACAGGATGCACCTGAGCTCAATTTTGAGTCTCATGGCAAAGGCTGTGAATACTTATGTACATGTGCTTTATTTTTTTTTATTTTTTATGAATTTGCTAACATTTCAAACATTCTTCTTTCACATTGTCATTATGGAATATTGTTTGTAGAATTTTGAGATAAATAATGAATTTTGTCAATTTTGGAATAAGGGTGTGATATAACAAAATGTGGAAAAAGTGAAGCTTGGTGAATACTTTCCGGATGCACTGTAGACATAAACACAAAGACACCTACATCCGGGCCAATGACACCTGTACAAGATGAGAATGAGACAGTAATTTGAACCAAAGTGAAAAAGGAGAAATTGATCTGCAGTTAGCGTGTGATAACGGTGACACTGGCGGGAAGTAAATTCTAATATCTTCTCAGATGTCTTCTAGTCTATGGGTGGTATTGGGAAGGCATCAATATGAAAATTTTACTGCACTCGGAGCATGAAAAAGTGCTGCCGCTTACAAATCTGGGGCCCTTTTCGTTAAGAAGGAGACCAGGTCACAAGGAGAGATCCAGTGGAGGATAGCATTAAGCTGACCGCAAAAGATCAGGGCACTAAAGTCGCTTACTCGACAACACCTGATCACACTGTGCAGTGTTAGGTAGCCTATCCAAACTTTACTGACTGCGGCAGGGGTCAGAGTAAGAGACACAGAGGAGGAGAAGGAGGGTGAGACAACAAGAGAACAGTGTAGGAAACAGAGATAAGGAGGGGGACGAAGAGCTGAGTCTGATGAGAGCGGACGGAAGAGGAAAATAGCAAGAGGAAATATAGATGGCAGTAGTGATAGAGAATATCTCTGAGGAAATAGAGATGACAGTAGTAATAATGAGTATCTAAGAGCAAATAGAGATGACAGTAGTGATAGAGAATATCTCTGAGCAAATAGAGATGACAGTTGTAATAATGAGTATCTAAGAGCAAATAGAGATGACAGTAGTGATAGAGAATATCTCTGAGGAAATAGAGATGACAGTTGTAATAATGAGTATCTAAGAGCAAATAGAGATGACAGTAGTGATAGAGAATATCTCTGAGGAAATAGAGATGACAGTAGTAATAATGAGTATCTAAGAGCAAATAGAGATGACAGTAGTGA
>JACXGM010023466.1:0-16189 GCA_016801145.1 Umbra pygmaea
CTCTATTTCCTAAAATGCACAATGTGCTTGGATACGTAGTTATTTACTCCATTAATAATTTACTTAGTACATTACAATGCACATCATGCAAATACAATCTAATACACATTTTAGACACAACTGTGTATTATATGTCGTTGAACTGACTCATTTTCGTGTGTAAAATCCTGCAGCTCTTGCCTGTACTGTAGGACGTTCTTGGCTCCTACCATACCAGTGACGTCATAGCAATTGTCAGCGTTCTATACTAACAAACGCAGTTTTGGGTGTTGCTTAAAAAAGCTATGTATTGATTTTTTAATTAAATTTTTTTGTTTAATTATTTTTAATTGTCATAAATAACACATTATCAACGTTGATTCTTTCAGTTCAGTTCATCTTTAAATGTCTTAGCCTAATTTGTTTGTGTAGTGAGGTGAAGGAGGGAGACCAAAGCAGGATGCGGTTTTGCAGATTTAATGAATGATCTAGTGGTATGCACAACGATGGAACATATACAGTAATATTGTGACTTCCTGATTTGTAACAACGGAACAGAATATATTGGGAATGCACAACAACTAGATTACTATACTATGCTCTTACATAGAACGTGTTAGTAATCAAACAAGTGTACGCTTAAACTCAAACAATATAATAAATACTCTACTTACAACGCATAAGTGGAGAGGGCACCAAATAGCAGAGTATCCATACATCCAGGAAGTATACAGAATCAGGAATAACACACATTACAGAAAATACTCTAAACAAATTACAATGCTCAACACCTCCCTCTTGCCTGGCCAGTGTTTATATAGGAACTACTAGCTAACATGGCTGAACGGTATCATCAATCAGATCACCATTACCAGGTACCAGCCTAACCTACCTAATGCCTATCCTAGCACTGGCCAAACAGGAGAGAGGTGTCACACATACATTAAAGAGACAGAACACATATGCACCGACATAAAGAAACACAAACTAGACAGAATAAACAATATACATGGAAATAATGAGTACGGTATATATAATGAGTCCGAATCTCAGTCCAATGTCCACGCCAGCCCACACTGGCATAATTAGTCACACAGACTCTACAAGCAATAACATTTACATCGTTTTTATTTAGCAGACATAATTTAGAGTTAGTGTATTCATCCTAAAATGCCATACAACCCAGTAAAAATATAGTACCTTAACCCATTTACTGCTAAAACGCCTACTAAAAACACTGATAAAAACCTATTTTATTCTAGGATGAATATCCTTATCTCCTGAGGGTTTTCAGAAAAAATACTAAGAATTGTCCACGTCTACCAAAACCTAAGCCTCCGTAGCACATATAAACATGAAATAAAATTAATTTTAAAGGTAAGAATCACAGGTTTTATTATGCTGTTTATTCATTATGCCAGTATTGTATTACTATGTATTATGCTAGTTATTCATTATGCCAGTATTGTATTATATATGTTAACATTATTGTATTTAGTATTACCATTATCAACAATCATCACCATAATTATATTACTATTTTCTATGCTATTTATTCATTATGTTCGGTGTACTGCTTAGTTTCCATCACCAAAATGTCCCAAAGGTCATCGGTAAAAATACGGTTTGCGGGTGAACTGCTTTGCATTGCATGGCAGGTAATCCTTTACCACTTACCTATCAAACTCCTCACTATCTTCCAACTCAATGCCCTCGCTGTCAAAATCCTCCTCTGTCGTAGCCATTTTCAAAAACAAATGCATGTGTATGTCTGATTGATTTATGTGATTTTCAGCGAACCATGGTACATTTGGGTGGTTACGTCATCTTAAAAAAATCAACAAGAAACATCTCATGTGTATTTGAATCAATGACAGTGCATTCTATGCTGCACGCATCATGAAAAGTTTGACAAATACAAAATGCTGCGGCAGGAGGTTCTGAGTTGCGCAATGCAGTAACCGACGGGAGACGTAATGTTTTGCAGCGCAGCATTCATCATAAATGGGTTAATAGAGTAGATACATAAAATAAATATCGTAATTTTTTTCATTTATTTATTTATAGATGGCTGTCCTGGAAATTCAGGCTAATGGAGATGCGGTTGTGTCCAAGGAGGCTATCTCCAATGCAGGACAGTCTTTGGAAGATCCCCTCATGAGAGTAAGTCAACATAATTGTTCCATCCATAATTGTTCCAGCCCAAATTTAGCCAAGCCTCTTTTTTTTTGTCAAAAAAGACACAAGTTTCCCCTGACCAAGACACTATAGTAAAAAAAGCATTCCATTTGAGATAAATCTAAATATTTTTTTTTTTATACAAAATAGATTTTAACAAACTGCAATTATGTAATCATAATCATCATATTGCCACCTTTTGACCTCCTTCTGTCCTTCAGGAGTTCACCCAGTCATGTGTGCGTCACGAGCCCAAGCAGCGGCCCACAGCCCACGACTTGCTGTTCCACCGTGTGCTGTTCGAGGTCCACTCCCTGAAGCTACTGGCGGCCCATTGCCTCATCAGCAACCAGTGTGAGTGCTTCCTTAGTCTTAAGCTCTAAAACCCCAAAGCACACTGCAGTACAGTCTGTGAAATGACAGCTACTATTTCTTAGCCTGAGTACCAGATGCCCATTTTGCTCGCAAAGGAGTACACAATGGCACAAACAGAGTTGTAACCAGGCTTGCCATTTCTGTGAAGTTTTCCATGTGCATTTCCTTTTAGACGGGTCATTTGAGGATTTTTAGGGACATTTGAGATGGAAGTTTAAACAGCTTCTCTTCAGTTTGTCAAAATCCCAAACTGGTGTGGCAGAAATGTAACATACTCCTTCTTTTTGCAGACCTGCTGCCAGAGAATTGTGTAGAGGAGAAAACCAAGTCGTTTGATCCCAACGGTCTCATGGCGGAGATCAAACATGGTGACCGTCCTGGCGTGCAGCTCAAGTACTCCCACGTTTCCCCTTTGGAGCTAGACAAGTTCCTGGAGGATGTCAAGTAAGGACCAATTCCATTCAGGCATAGGACTCTGGTCAAAGACATAGCAATTATAATGGATTTATTACTAAGGTGACTATGAATAGTGACTGGTCAATTTTTATGACATATATAAAAAATTGGGGGTATATGGAGAATTAAGCCCCGCCAAAGAAAATAAATTACCCTCCCCATTCAAAATATTATGAAAATGTAAATAGAGTGCCATAACCATGGGGAGATGCTTTGATCAGGGGTTGCTGATTACCACTAAGCGAGGAAAAGTGAGGGTATTGAACAGTCGAACTATGAAATACAGTACTTACAACATCCACGAGCTGTGAAATTTCCGCTCCTATTCATTATTGAATTAGGATTAACAGACCATGAAAATATCAAATGTTTCTGTGGTCTAGTGATATTATTCCATTTTTGTCAAGGTATAAGGTACAGCATGGCATTTTTCTACACACTGAGACCCCGGTTCGATTCCACCGTACAGCTTTTTGTTTGTCTCCCTCAGCAATATTTATCCACTCTGCAGTTACTAGCTGTCACCCTGTTACAATTATTCACTCTGTCTTTCCATAACTGACCAAATACACAAAAAGAAAATATTAAGACAATACAAATGACGTGAATGTAAACTCAGCAAAAACATAAATGTCCTCTCACTTTCAACTGCTGTCATTTTTGTACAAACATAAAAATATTTTCCAAACTAAGACATAAACTGAACAGATTCCACAGACACGTGAAATGGAAGAATGAATAAAAAACAAAAGTAACAGTATCTGGTCTGGCCAACAGCTGCATTAAGTACTACAGTGAATCTCCTCATGGAACTGCAGTGCATCTCCACCTCATGTACCACCAGATTTGCCAGTTCTTGCTGTGAGATGTTACCCCACTTTTCCACCAAGGCACCTGCAAGTTTCCAGACAATTCTGGGAGGAATGGCCCTAGCCCTCACCCTCCGATCTAACGGGTCCCAGATGTGATCAATGAGATTGAGATCCTGGCTCTTCACTGGCCATGACAGAACACTGACATTGCTGTCTTGTGGGAAATCATGCACAGAACGAGCAGTATGGCTGCTGGCATTGTTATGCTGTTGTGATTAGATTGCCTGCATTGACAACAAGCTCAGTCCAATGATGAGGTGACACACCACCCCAACCCCAGACCATGATGGACCCTCCAGCTCCAAATCGATCCCACTCCAGAGGACAGGCCTCGGGGTACCACTCATTCCTCCGATGATAAATGCAAGTCTGAACATCACCCCTGATGAGAAAAAGACTTCAGTGAAGAGCACGTTTTGCCAGTCCTGTCTGGTCCAGCAATGGTGGGTTTGTGTCTATAGGTGACATTGATCTGGTGAGGACCTGCCTTACAACAGGCCTACGAGCCCTCAGTCCAGCCTCTCTCAGGCTATTGTGGACAGTCTGAGCACTGATGGAGGGATTGTGTCCCTCAGCCCAACCCAGAAAACTAGCAGACTAGCAATCTTCTGCATTGTAGATGAGAGCTTTACTCAGTACAGCACCACAATTTAGAGATAAAGACATGACTTTAAACATGCAAACTTGTATTTTACTTTTAACATCACAATTTAGTTGTTCATATGATAGAGAAAGATGTTATGTACGGCAAGTCAATACAAAATTCTAAAGGCTGACATACTGAAATGACATGACCCTCCCCAGGACAAAATAAATAAATACTAAATCCTCCCCAAGTCTACAATTAAAAAAGCATGACCTTCTTGTTTTTCCCTCCATGTCTCCTCATGTTAAATTCTCATCACTCCCTTACTAGAAGATGAAATAGGAGATTACTAGATGTAGACTAATGGATCTGTGGCCCACTGGTCCTAAGATACCACTCCCTGGTACAGTGTATGTTATTAGTTCATTACATTTTTTGTTTTTATCATTAGGATGTGTTGATATGTGCTTGGATTAAATCTGACTCCTCCATCTTCAGGAATGGGATATACCCGCTCATGAACTTTGCCTCGTCGCGGCTCCACCCCGTCCCCCGTGCCCTCTCCTTGTCTCATGAGCAGGTGGAGACGGCAAAGACCCCCACCCCTGAGCCCCAAGAGACTGAGAGCAGAAAGGTGAGGGTTAGCTGTGTTGGTATGTGTTTGTGTTTTTTATTTTTACTGGTGGGGACCAAAAATCCCAGCAATAACCCCATAAGGAAAAGATAAATGTTTGACCAATGGGTTTAGGGTTATGGTTAGCAATTTTTTACAGTTAGCTTAGATTTTGGTTTAGCGGTTAGGGGAAATATAGCTTTAATTGATTTGGGGTTTCACAGATATTGTAAAGCATAATATTAGTGTGTGTATGTAATTCTTTCCCTCTATATGTTCTACCACTTTTTGAATGAGAGTGTTGTCAGTCGAGGAATTTCACTATAGTGCTTTGTTTAGTTTCACTAGTGTTTAATGGGTGTTGCAGGTGATTCAGATGCACTGTAACTTGGAGTCAAACGAAGAAGGGACCAAAACTCATGTAAGTTTGACTATCATTCATTGGCCCCATACTACTTCACTTATGTAGGTTTGCAAAGGGTCACATAAAACTGAACCTTTTAGGGGGATACCAATAAGGCAATTCTAGGTTTTGTAATATATTTTGGTTAAACTATCCCCAATTGCAACCCTTTGAATGCACAGTGCATTCCCATATTTTCCTGTTAATTCCCACAGAATGTTTCCACCTCTGAATATTCCCCAAAATGTCCAAACCTACACTTATGTAAAAATGTTTTGATCAGGTCAAATAATGTATTAGCAGATTACTGTATCTCTAGTTAATAAATTGTATTCTTCTCACATTTCCTCTCTATAGCTCACTCTGTTTCTAAAAATGGATGACAAACTCCATCGACAACTGAGCTGTGACATTCTTCCTAGTGAGTTCCAAGAGACACTGTCACAACCATTTTGTGTTTATTTTACATTTGAATAAGGCTTGAAAATGTTGACTGTCGAATCTTTCAGCTGACAGCTCCAAAGACCTGGCCAATGAACTTGTTCACTACGCCTTCATATGTGAAGTAGGTCATTTTGTTGCTTAATTTTGACACAAATGTACATAATTACCTAACATAATCATGTTAATAATTCTAGTCTATCTTGTGTTGCTCTAACCGCCAACCCTGTGCCCATGCAGGAGGACTGTGAAAAACTGGCAGGGTTCCTCGAGGACGCGCTTACCAGACACAAGGGCAAAGCTCTGGCCTCTGGGACCACACAGTGAGAAGGGGCCTCATTGGAAGCTGGCCCACAAAGAGGGGCCTCTGGCATTGACCACTCCAAAAGAAAGACTGCGAGACATGGGCCAGAAGGCATAATCACTCAGCCAAGATCAGAGGGACCGTGTCCAGTGAGAGTTTGAAGGATTGGCTCTGATGATTGGTGATTTGGACTTGGCTTAATGATTGGGAATGGGCCTGATAATGGGTGAATGGTGAATTATCTCATAGAGGACCAGGAAAGGCCAGGACTGGGAGGGATAGAAAGTACCTCCGCATGGAGGACCCAGTGGTATAATGGCTGTTTACAGCTATCCCTCAGTGCAGTGGAAGATTGTTAAATCCCCCTGCCTAAATGGGCTGGAATGCCTTAAGATGGTGCCATGACTCGTGACACTAACTACTCTGTACTGCCAGTAGAGACTTTCCCAATGAATAGATGGATTTAGTGCATTCAAGATGAACCAATTACATAGACACGTTTCCATGTTGTTTAATCACCCTTTAATTCATTGTTTTAACTCCCAAGTTCAAATTCAAACTGTGTTTTTTTTAATAAAGAATCTTTAAAGACTTACATTTTGATAAAATTACATGACTTTGTTAAACTCACTAGTTTTGTAATTCCCAGCAATAACTATTGTAGAAATGTCTGCTCAGAGCAATTTTGATGAAAATATGAAAACCCTCCAACATGCACTGGAAATGGGAAATATGATACTACTTGCGTTTGTTTAGTTCTACAAACAGCAGTTAGCATTGCACAGACCTTTTATTCTGTTGAAATGTTGGTCTTCAGGACACATCACAGTGTTTACTAATAAGGCTTTGTAGCCAGATTGACTCATGTTCTGGGCTAGTAGTAACGAGCAATGAGATTATGACTCTCATAGCCTGTAGTGCTCTTATTGGTTTACCCTATGAAGGTGTTCTGAAAGCCAAACACTTGCAAAGTGCCTGTGATGGCAACCCACCATGTACGCATTCATACATTAATCCACAACAACATAAATCAACTAAAGATCAAAGATTCAAACTATTGGGTTGGTGTCAACAAAATGCTATATTTATAGTTTTCCTTATTTTGAAAACCAGTTTGTGAATGTGAAGAGGGACCACAGCTTGTATCCTTGAAATGTTGAACTCCATTCTACAAATAGCATTGCAGATATAGCATACCTATCCTGAATATAGCCAATATAGGGAGTACACTCCATGGAGCCATTGTACAACTTTAGAATACATTAATTAATAAATATATTGCTTTTCTAAATAATAAAATATCTACATTGCAAAAAACACCAGAAATCATACACTTTTGTCAGCATCTTGAAGCTGAATTCTGTGTTAAGAAATGTGTTATTTGGCCCATGTGTCCAATTCAAAGCCTTCGAAAGCAAGTAAGAATCAGTAATGTAATTTAGGATCATGGATGTCTTTAGGAGAGAGGTTGCCAGTTTTTGGGGGAAGAGAAGCAGGACATTCTATTATATATTCTTCAGTATCTGCATTTGTTAACAATATTACATTTGTTTCTTATGCTGTGAAGCTGTGGTCCCATTACAATTGCACTTGTGTAGATGTTGCATTATATTATTGCATTGCATTGCCCTTGAAATGTACAGCCTTTTATTAGCAAATCAATATGGTGTAGATAAACATGTCTGTTTCTTTTCAATGGTGTTAACCTTGAATACAAGTGTGAATGCTCAGTGGTGCTACTGTTGTCTAGTATGCATTGCATGTCTTAATAAAAGATTAAAACTGTTCAGATGTTGCTTCTCCAAGATTGCCTTAGTCATTCATAGATTTCAATTCATGAACTGACTCCAGCGTGGTCCTGATTAAGAAAATGTATTGTTGGAAGACTTAGCAAAGTCAATCCATCTTCAGTCTTTTTCTGTAGCTATCACTTCTTTCACCTGTGTCTGATTTCTGTTAAATATCCAGCTGTAAAATATTGTACTGCAATGAATGACAATAAACAAGTGTGATGTCATATTTTGGTCGAGTTTGTGTTTTCATGTTTTTGAGTCTGTGATCGTAACATGTCATTTTAACCTAAACTGAATAAGTCAAGCTGATCATTTAATTTTTAAGGCATATTTTTCGGAATAAAACTTTGCTAAAATAATTGCATTTAATGTGGCGTTAACTGATTCTGTTTAGAAAGGAGGCAAAGCAAGAGTTGAAAGAACATGTCCAATGCGTTCCTATGAGCTGTATGTAGGCCTAATGGTCGACTGCGTTAACGTTGTTAAAGACTGAGACATATGTATGTAATAATTATTTCTCTGCTCTATTCTGATTATAATAAATACTTTGACAGAACCAGCAAAATGATGGACTGCAAAGTCTCGAAAAAAAAATCTGAACCCTGACCTCCGCTTAAGTTCTCGCGACTTTATTGGCGCTTTTGACTGTTTATCATATACAAGTCTCGCGTCAGTGAAAACGGTGGTGGAGGGCCTATTGAAGAAGGTGTGCTTATGGCGGTGACGGAGATTGCGGTAAAGAGCTTGAAAAATAAGTTCAATATGAACTTGCTTATTCATTTCCCAACACATATTTCTTATGTAGTTGTGCGTTTACATGTCTTGTATAAGCTAATGGTTCAAAAACACGAACCATGTTAATTTCACTAAGCCTGAATATTATTTGGGCTTGAGGCCTTTTATCCTCTTGCTAGCGCTTTATAGCTAAAGCTAGTTAGCTACAGTAGCTATGTAACTTAATGCGGCAATTAGGTAATGCTAAAACTGCTGCAAACTTGTAAGCTACAACAATAAAGCTAGCTACCGGTGTATCGTATTTCTAACCAAGTAATCACCGCTAAAACGGATAGTATGGCTCACTAAACTGTGTGAACTACAATGCATGATTTATAACTGTGATGTGCTAGCTAGCCAGTTAGTGTGTGGCTAACTAGATGGATACAACACCAAGTTAGCTAGCTTGCGAATGTTGGCTTTGGCTAACAAACGTTAGCTATTTACCTTTCAAGTAAACCAATACGTTGGCTACGTTAAGGTTAATTTCGTCTAAGTGTGTCAGATTTCCGGACGAGTTAGGCTTTTACTTGCTTCAATGTTGTCACTAGCTATATAATTAAGTGCGTAGGAAATTGAGTAAACACATGGTGCAATGAGAGGATACCAAGTTTACGTTACCGCCTTGCAGCTGCTGTACTGTAGCTATAGTCTGAAGGCATTTTCTCTCTCTCAGACTTTTTTGAATTGTTAAGGCTTCCCCTTCAGTCTTCGGGGTTATCCTGCCTCTGGTGGTCCCAGCGTTTAGCAGGTTGTAGGTAAGGAGTTCATTTTACGCATACTTGTGCGTTCCAATCACTGGTGACTGCTCTTTGGTTTTGTGCTGTAGGCCTACATAACTACCCAAATGAACATTCCCAAACTAAACCTCAATTGTCTTAGATGTTTCATTCAAGTAGGAGTGCTGTAACCTGGTTAATGTACAGCGCATGGCAACAGCAAATATTATACACGTCTTCAATCTATACATGTTCATGTCTCGAAGGATGCTCAGATGCACATTCCTAGTTTTTCCTCTGCTGTTGCTGTTTAGGGAGGGACAGCTGTGATGATGGAGAATGGACAGGGCACAGGCGCCAAGCTTGGCCTGCCGCCTCTCACCCCAGAGCAGCAGGAGGCACTTCAAAGGGTGAGCATACTACGAAGAGAAAGCGAAATACTGTTGTAAACTCGTCAGTCTCTTTGCTAACAGTTCAATATTTTCCCTGATTGACCTTCCGACAGGCAAAGAAGTATGCCATGGAGCAGAGCATTAAGAGTGTCCTGGTGAAGCAGACCATTGCCCATCAGCAGCAACAGCTCACCAACTTGCAGGTGAGACACATTCTTTTCTCTTAAAGCAGCAACTAACCCATCTATGCTGTATTTTCCTATCTCTTAACACTAATGACACATTCAACTAGAAGCATGTGTGTATGTGTAACACAATGTTAGTCACCGTCCACACAAATCTCTATCTAATATGGTTGTTTTGTAGTTCCAAAACATTTTTCAGTAGCACAACCCTGCACGCAACTGAGTATTTGTTTGCTAGGATGTGGATGTTTTTGCCCTTGCTTCTGCCTCTTCTTTTTCAGCTGGAGAAGATCACCATGAAGACTCTGTTAAACATGTTGAATGCTTTGCACGTGTTTTTTAAGGAGGGCTTTTAAATCTGGGGAGATATTGTGAAATGCTTTGGGGCAGATTGGAGTGGGTGGGACTGCAGAGGGAGATTCAAATCAGTCCAGGCAGCTTCTAATGTGTGGGTGTGTGTGTGTGTCTCTACAATCTAATGTGTAGACAAGCAATGACATTTGAAAGAAAGAGCTTCAGTAAATATCTAACCTACTTTTCAGCACCTTTTTCATCTTTACTGTCTTTCAGATGGCAGCAGTGACAATGGGCTTTGGAGATCCTCTCTCACCTTTACAATCGGTCAATAGATTATTAAACTTTTTTCTCTGTGCGCATTCCTATTAAAATGGACTGTTATCTTTTGATTAGCCTTTCTGGCCTCAATCCTAGGCAAAGTAGCTGACCAAAGATTGCATATTTCAAAGAAGACATTTGTAGTATTATTATAACAAGCGACCAGCTTTGCTAAAGACGTTGTCTGCTTGATACAGTATGTTTCATTCAGGTCAATGAAGCGGTGTATTTGTAAGCCCTCAGCAGCATTTGAGATTTCATGTTCTGCACCATTTTATATGAATTGACCTTTAGTACCTCATCTGGTTAAAAAGTTGTTTTAACACAAAAAGATACAGAATGGGAGTTACTTGATTAAGCTTTTTGAGCTGTGGATATACTGGATTTTGGTAATATAGCCTGAAATATTTATAAAAGGGTGGGCACAAATATCAATATAGGGAAATTCATGTCTTCTTTCTAAATATGCTGTTTCTTTGCATTGATTGAAGCTGAGAAACCAGCTTTGGTGTCGGCCCATAAAAGGTTAGCAGTGTCTATCAGAAACTAGAGAACTGCTCATGATAAAATTTTTGGCTATCTCAAAATTATTTTCTATTTGGAATATTCCCTTGTCAGTAATATATTAGCCTGGTAGTCTAGCCTGTGGGTGATAGAGTAAAATCAGCTATGCTTGAGTAAAAGGACCCAGTAAACTGCTTTCAGTGGTTAACCATCACTCCCTCCCCTTAGAAACGTAAGTGTAAACCACTTTCCTCAGGCTTTTTATGGATGCTTTTTGTTCAACTGATATAGGTGTTGATTTCCTTTTTGCCTTGTTGAAATCTGTCTCAATACACAGTAAATGCACCCCTGGACTACAGGTCAGTTTCAGGAGCCACATATTAGCAAGGGTCATGCATGTGCACCACTGAGAGCTTTCATCCATTTTAATGCAATGATGTCTTTTTAATTATTTTTACATAGCTGTAAGTGCCTGCCTTCACCAAATTGATAATCAGTCGTTTTTTGTGTAGAGTACTAAGTCACAAAATCATCTTTCAGGACTTATGTTGTGTAGCAGATGCACAAATTGTGTCCATCACTGACATTGGCCTGTATGTCTACTTATGGGAAAAGCAAGAAAAAAACACTAGCCAATTTTAAATGTACATCATGAGATTTTACTGAGTGGAAAAAAACAATCACCACCATTTAGGAATACACTTCTAGATATTTTTTTGTGTGTGTTTGATTCTTAATTTGACCTCTTATACATCAGGCTCTGTTTTTCTCCTGGTTCCCAGGTGGCGGCTCAGAGGCAGCGTGCTCTAGCTATCATGTGCCGGGTATACGTGGGCTCCATATACTATGAGCTTGGTGAGGACACCATCAGACAGGCCTTTGCCCCGTTCGGCCCCATCAAGAGCATCGACATGTCATGGGACTCCGTCACAATGAAGCACAAGGTCAGTGTACTGAACACTGCGTTCAATCTTAATCATCCAGCATTACAGTAGCGTTAGCATTGGACTCATCACAAATGAAGTTGAACATTAAACCTTAAGGTGGTGAACAACAGCCAGAGAATGTCTAATACAGTGGGCTGTGGTCCTCTGAGTTTGTGCTTCTCCATCCAAATAGGGCTTCGCCTTCGTGGAGTATGAGATCCCGGAGGCTGCACAGCTGGCTCTGGAGCAGATGAACTCCGTTATGCTCGGGGGCAGGAACATAAAGGTGAGTGGACCAGGTTGGGCAGCCTGTCCGGCCCGGTGGAAGTGAACCTGGAGTGAGGCGGCTCCTGTTATCGACTTTTCTGTTTGCAATCAGGGAGGCATGGAGCCTGGAAATTATCTGTCAAAGATTTGTTTTTGTGTTAGTACCTCACAATTCTGTATGGAACTGTATCTAAAGCAACTCGTTTTCTTTTCTTTCTTTACCTGTATGTATGTCAATTCATTTACAGGTATGTGTGTGTGTGTGTGTGTGTGTGTGTGTGTTTGTTTTGGGGCGTGTGTGTTTTGTGTGTGCGCGCGTGTCTGTGGGTGCGCACGTGTGTGTGTGTTTATGTGAATGTCCGTGCTGTGTTCTGCTTCCATGATGTCATCACCGCATTGTTTTAGTGACCAGTTCCTCTAGGATGCCGAGGCAGCGCCATGACGCCTTGCTCTGTATCCGAGATGTACTGATGATGATGGGCTGCGCCTGGTTGGTGTTGTTTGGCCGCCCCGCCTGCAGCACAGATCGTGTGCAGCGTAGACGTTTCAAACTAAATGCTTCCAGAATTCTAGGATGCGACTCTCCTGTGTAATTCAGTACCTGAAAGAGTAGAGCCAGGTGTATTTGAGTCTTTTTGATATAGTATCTCTCCCCCGTTAATCCTTCGCAGCAGTTCTGAAAGAAATCTAGATGGGACCTAATGTTGGTTCAAAATGCGTACATAACACTGGCAGCGTTTAACAGTTGTTTGTATTGATTAACATAGGCTACCACTACTTCCCCGTTTTTCATTTCAGATTTTCTCTTCTAAAAGCAAGCATTGCTACAGGTTAACTGACAACTTCTATCAAGAAATTGTGTAGCGACATAGAAACTGGTAAAGATGGCTGTGTAAAAAGAGAAACAATGTAGATTGAATAAAGCTCACACACTGTCAATGCTTGCAAATGTAAACTGCATCAAATGAGTCACACAACATTTCGGTTAGACCTTGGCATGCCTGGTGAAGTCTGACTGAAACATTGACTTAATATATTTAACATTTGCAAGCATTGACAGTTTGAACGCTTATAAAATGGCCAGGTAATTTCTTGGTATGTTGTCAGTTACCATCTTGGGAGTTTCAGAAGAAACATTGGCAAGTGAAACCATTACCTTAGGACTGTAGTGTAAGTGTGGGAAGCTTTGGTGGAGGTAGTTGAGCAAGGCAGGTAGGAACCCGGTCAATACTACATTACCACCAATGCGTAAGGTGGATTGGCTTCTCCGAAACCTGAGTTCTTTGCTGTGATTCAAAGACGGTCGGCAGTTTTGGAGCTAGAGGTTGTTGCGTTGCTCGGTCGGTGGCTGTGAATCCCCTCGCACTCAGTAGCCCTGTGCTGGTATCTGTGCTGTAGGTGGGGCGGCCAAGTAACATCGGTCAGGCGCAGCCCATCATCGACCAGCTGGCGGAGGAGGCTCGTGCCTTTAACCGAATCTACGTGGCCTCTGTCCACCCTGACCTCTCGGACGAGGACATCAAGAGTGTCTTTGAGGCCTTTGGGAGGATCAAGTCCTGTACGTTAGCCAGGGACCCCACCACGGGAAGACACAAGAGCTTTGGCTTCATCGGTGAGCAGAGGAGCCCTGCTGGTGGGCGGGCGGCCCTCTGGACGTACTGCCACGTATGTGGGCCCCCCTCCAATCCTAACCTCCATCGTTCTTTCCCCGACAGAGTATGACAAGCCACAGTCGTCTCTGGATGCTGTGTCCTCCATGAACCTGTTTGACCTAGGGGGTCAGTACCTGCGGGTGGGCAAGGCAGTGACCCCTCCCATGCCCATGCTAACCCCCACCCAGCCTGGTGGCCTGCCGCCCGCTGCAGCCGTGGCTGCTGCCGCAGCCACCGCTAAGATAACGGCCCAGGCAAGTATGATTCCCTTCCAAAGGGATCTATTGGCCTTCCAGGTAAATATACTCCTGACGTAGCTAGCTAGGTTTGCCTATTTTTCAAAAAGTTGTGCTTAGTAAATGTGTTACTATACTAAAGTTGAATGTAATATCATGTGTAGGATTTTATACTGCTATTTTAGAAATGTGTATTTTGATATGTCCTGCCACTGTAGAATGTGATCTGATATTTAATTGACAACCCTTGCAGAGTGACTTTGAATCTGTTTTCAGTACATTGTGTTTGATAGTGAGACAAATGTGGTGTGCTGTATCTGCTTGTGTTGTGATGTGGAAGCATGTGTCCACCTGCTGGTGCTTGTCATATAAAGTTCTGTCATAATACAGAGAATCTAAGCTTCTCCTGTAAATGTAATTGGGCATGTAAGCCAATTATATGACCTCAGTCTCATTTCTCAACCAAGCACACACCCAATAGTGCTTCTAGAGCAGGCACTGCCCACTGTTCTTAGTATGACAGACCAAAAATTTATGTGGATGTTGATATCAACGTGTATGCTATTTTATAGACTTGTAAAAAGCTTTAGGTACTGGTGAGATGCAGAGCTCTGTGATGTCTGACTGTGCAACCTCACTGTGTTTTCCTGCTAATGCGTCCCGCCCCTCTCTTAAGGAGGCCGTGACTGGGGCGTCCATCTTGGGGGCGATGGCTGGGGCGAACCAGATGGGTCAGATGGGACAAATGGGACAAATGGCTCAGATGGGTCAGATGGGCATCCCACAGGCAGTGATGGCTGCCCAAGCCCCCGGAATGATCACAGGTGTGTATGGATATGTGCCTTCAATGGGTGTAGTCTATCTACAGTGCTTTAGAAAGCCATCATACCCTATCAAAATCCTTACCTTTAATGACATTACACCCTGGAAATAAAAGTCAATCTAACTTTTACAAGCTGTTTTTACACATTATAACCCTCAACATCCAAGTCAAAATAACCTTTACAAATATTCTGAACAAATATTACAATTAGTGAAAAACAGTTCTGCTCAACTTTGCATACCCCTGGAGAATTGATAGTAAATCAACAATTTTTAAAGAAAACATGCAGGTTTTTTTTTTCATATTCAACTGTAGGTTATAACACAATTATAAAACAAAACATGGCAACAAAGAAAATAATGAAATAGGCCTGTTTAAGTCTGCATACCCTCAGTTCTCAATACAGTGCATTTCCCCCTTTAGCATCAATGACAGCGTGCAGACATTTGTGTTAGTTGTCTTTGAGGCTCCACATTCTTGCAGGTAGTATAGCTGCCCATTTGTCTTGGCAAAATGCCTCCAGGTCCTGCAAAGTCTTTGGTTATTTTGTATGAACTGCACGTTTGAGGTCTGCAGAGTGGCTCGATGATATTAAGGTCAGGACACCTTAATTGTCTGATAATATGCTGCGTTCATTTTGCCATCAATTTTCACAAGGTTCCCTGTGCCTTTAGAGCTCTCACACCCCCACAACATCAGTGAGCCACCACCATACTTTACAGTGGGGATGGTATTATTTTCACTCTAGGCCTTGTTGACTCCTTTCCAAACAGTGCTTGTGGTTGCATCAAGAGATCCCAGAATCTTCCACTTCTCAATAAGTGAAAGAATAGTACTGGCTGGCATTTGGAAGGCAATGGATATGTTTTGCCAAATTTATGCAGTTCCAATACGTTACTACTAGAGCTGAACGATTAATTGCATTTGCGATAATAGTGCGATATGGTAAAACAAGGTTTTCTAATCGCAACGGCTGCGATTAGACATGCCCTTGACATGCGCGAGTAAATCACGCAATATGATCAAACGATACTTTATGATCACACAGGCTGCACCGGGCTGGCTGCACTCTGGTCACGTCACAAGAGTTAACTTT
>JACXGM010023467.1:0-16188 GCA_016801145.1 Umbra pygmaea
GTAGAGGGGTTGAGGGCAGCATTTTTTGGTCTTGCCTAATGCGGCAGAACGTCCAGAACCTGCCCTGCCGACACTGACCAAGTGACAACGAGTGACATCATAGGGTCATTCAGGGTCAAGACACGCGGTCACGGGAAAATTGCCAATCGTCATAATAAATAAATTAATAACAACTGTCCTTATCATGATGCCTGATAAATAGCGCTGTAGGCCCATTTCTTTTTATTTATTTATGTTATGTTACTTTTGATGTGTGATTTTTTTCAGCTAGCAGTGACTCTAGGGGGCCCTCTGCTGGCCACGGGGCCCTTTGCAATTGCAAAGGTCGCTTAGTGGCTGGGCCGGCTCTGCTTCAACACACCCCGCCGCCTACATCAGAGAGGCATATTTTGTACTGTTGCTGGTGTCATAAATCATGAATAGTAATCAAGAAGCCATCTCTCTGATGACTCAATGAGGCGATTGTCCTCTTGTGATATGCTCCAAACACATTCAGAATGCCTAACGGTATTTATATCACTACAGGATTTTTGTCCAAGGCTGTTCACCAGGGGGATCGTGGTTCCTCACTGATCATTTTGACCCACACCATGTTGATGGGAAGTCCCGGGTGGGGACCCACTTTAGCTCTACGATGCCTAAATTCACATTCTTTAGAACCTATAGGCCTAAATAATTGTAAATAGCGCCAAAAATTGCGGAATGCATTTTTAAGCAAGCTCCTTACAAGGCTCACCTACATTGCTCGAGGATATGTCTCTACTTACTCTAAATTACTTTACATTAAAGTCATTTAACAGACCTGTTTCTCAGAGGAGCACCTTACTTGAGAATGACTCTACACAGATCTAAGAACTGTTTATGTATTATCAGCTGTGTTTCTCAAAGGCAGATCAGAGCATTCCAGCCATTCTTCCTGAGCTGGGATAGGGATATAGATTCTACCTATTAAAGAATAATTGTGGATATAAAAGTTTCCAATTACCCTACATGTTGGGTTTATTGCAATGCACACATAAGATCACTGGCCTTTTAATTGCAAGTGTTAAACAAAGCAGATGCGTGTCAGAATTTTCTCTCTGCAAATGACACTCATTAGCTAGAACATGATTGTACTTTTGTTATCTAATGTCTTTGCTAGCAGTTGGAATTCAAACTCAAATTAAGACTGGCAAGCATGTGAGCAAAAGAAAAAGTCAACATTCAAGAAATGTTCAAGTGAATAAAAGATAGCATGTGTCTTATCACGCTGAACTTTATTGAGTGTCACAGTTGGTGTTGGTTGTGTAAAGGAGAGGAACGGACACCAGAATTTGGGAGGAATGTTCTTGATGTTTAATGAACAGGATACTATAGAAATATTTCTGAGCTGGTACTGTTTACATACACCGTGCATAGGAATTGAACAACTTCTATATAATACATTCATGTGCTCTCACGTGGCACAGACACGAAACTAAAATACAGAGTATGCCTGGTTGAAACAATGACGTCTACATATTGTACGACGCATAACATGGTGAAGGCTCAATCAAATGTGTACATTCAAGAAGTAGTACAACAGCAGATGACTCAGGATGGAATAGAATCTCCATATCTACTCTCCCCCACAAGAGTAGCAACTTACAATAACATGCACCGACCATTCCTGAACACTGGGATTAAACGCCGGTGTGGGTATTCACCCAGTGCCTTATTCATGCGTAACGAGCAATCAAGTGTCTACCACTCTCCCAGTGCCCAGAGATTGGCGCATAAAACAAAACACAAAACACAGTTGAAATAAAACTAAATACAAATAACAAATGCCAGAAAACATAAAAGTCCTTGTATTTTGTGACAATGATGATGTAGCTGAAATAACACAGTTTATAAACAAACAAACAAATCAATTATAAAAACAGTTTGAAACCAATGAACAGAATCAGCAGTCATTTTCGATTTTCTAAGCAATCATTTAGCAATACTCGCCACTTTTATGAAAATAACTTTACAAATGATGAACTAAACAAGCTATAGTCCTGAGGGCAGCTAATCACACATGGCCAGACCTTGGGTAGTCTTTTCACATTTGGAAGTTCAGGTGAGTATTCTCTTCAGAAGAACAATCACAAGTTTAGGTAGGAGGAGCAGGAATTGTGCTCTTGCTTTTTACGAAACAGTAACGGAAAGGCAGTGACGTCCATTTCCTTGTAAAATTTACGGTCCCTCTCCTCTGCTCAAAATTTCACATGAAGTTTTCCAGACTTCTATACAGTAGTCATTCAAAGGTTGCGGAAGTAGCCGTCTGGCTTGTGAGACTAGTGGGCAGCTACATACTGTTGTCGGAGGATAAGCTAGCATTGTAAAACTGATCCATTTGTGCATTGCTTGGGTGCAACCATTACCAATATCATTGTTGTCCTTCATCTAGTCCATCACACACACACTGTCATGGTGTCCCCGTTTGTCCATGCATTCCTGTTTCCAGGTCTTGTGTTTAGTCTTATTGTGGTTTCTCCCCTGTGTGTTTTGTTTTGTGTTTTGGATTGTGTGATATGGTTCTGTTTTCCTGCTCTTTTATCACATGACCTAGTCACATGTTTTAGTTGTCGTATCGTTTTTTGAATGATCCCCAGCTGCAATCACTTCCCTTATTAGTTAGATATTTAAGTTCAGTCTGTATGGTAGTCCGTTGTCGATCATTGTTCCCCTGTCACCTTGATGTCTCCTGTCAGCGGTATGTACTACAGTCCAGATTAAGTTCTAGTGTTTTGTGTTTTCAAGGTTTTAGAGTTTGTTTTTTGTAGGGAAGTTCTTGCACACTGTGTGTTTAGTTCAATAAAACCTTCACCATTGAGACATCCTGCCTACCTTAACAAAGCTTGAAGGAAGGGTGGATCTGCTGTACACCGGCATGTGCGGAAGGTCAGATCATGGCATTGCTACATAGCCAAACATTTATTTATTGTCATGAATTGGAAATAAGAAATAATGTAATAGACTCACTGATTTAACAACTATGTAAAGGTATATGAGTACTTGACATGCAGTCCTGTATGGCGTCAGGTTTATGTCATATCTCGTGAGAGCGATAAAACGTGAACCACAAGCAAAGCATATCATTTCACTTGCCCACATGTTACACCTCGCGCACCTATTCAACAATTAAGAGTTGGACCTGATAACCTGTGCTGGACATGTTGGACCTGGTATATCTTACTGGAAAAGATTGCCCTGATAACACACGGTGGACCTGATATATCCTACCCTGGACAAATGAATTGTACATCTCAGAAGTTCTCAGGAAACTATTTTGAAAACATGAATTACGTTATATGCCAACACACTGTATTTAAGTTGTTTTTACATTTCAGATGCACGTTTTGCCATAGGCTATATTCGTCCTTCTATTAGGTTTCCACTGCACTTTTCATTTAGCGGATTCATGCAAGAACGTTCCTCACATTCCATACATTTCATAGCATTCAAACTTATATTACAACATGCACGGTTAAGGTTAGGGTTAACGTTAAGCATCAGGTTACTAATGGTTAAGGTTAGGCATGACGTTACTGAGGGTAAGGTTAGAATTAATGTTAGGGTTAAGATTATAAAAAACGGACAATTGCCTGTCTGCATCACGCTGCAATGGAGAACAAACACACACATTGTCCGTCTGGATTTGAACTTGCGAAGACCGGCATGAGAGTCACAGAATTATATGCCCGTTCACCGTCCTCGACTTTCGCCCTAGCAAAATCTTCATATGTTCATATTTAACGTTAATCGGTTGTTTAAATTTAGTTCCCTACAAACTTAATTGACCCTTTCATACATATTTCACATATTTTCGGTTTTACAAAATAGTTCCCTCAGAACTTATTTTATGCGATTTTGGGCTCGGACAAGTTGGACCTGATATCCTATGCTGGACATGTTGGATCTGGTATATCATACACTGGACGTGGTTGACCTAATGTATCCTATTCTGAACACGTACTGTACATGTTGTAGCCATGACTGAAAGCCACTCCCAAATTCCACGTTTGGCCACATAAACCAATACACTCTACACAAAGCCATATACTGTGTACCCCTTAAATGCTTAATGTGACACTAAATCGCTTTACGCTGAACCCTCTAAACACTAACCCCTATAATAAACCCTTATAATGAAACCGCTACACTCTAAACTCCCATAGATTTCCGTGGTTTTAAAGTCCCCCATTCCCCTGACTGTGGCTCAGGCTGCAGCACACCCTGTGTCCCCTGGACAGTTAATGTGACAGTATGTCTGAGGAGGAGACTCTGGCTGCACGGTGCCACTCAGGCCTGCAGATGCTATCGATTAGCGCTCTGGATCCTCTCTGATGTGTCACTGGCATTGTGTTGAACTGATGGAGATGGGAGTTAGACGCACAGGAGAGACGCACGGTAGAAAAACACACTCAAATATCAGGGTTCACAGGTGTGTGCATGTGTTTGTGTGTCAGGGTGTAATCGATGGGAAGTGGAGAAGGGCAGTGGCCATCCTGGGAAGAGCGGAAAAGCCAGATGTGATTGTCACCGAGAGAGAGGCATAGAGGTAAGTTTGGTAAAGAGAGTTTGAGTTTGTGACAGGGAAAGAGTGATGAGTGTAAAGGATAGGACGTGTTAGTTTGATGGGATGTTTCATCTCTTGGTTGATGTTACGTACATGTCTCATGCTATCGATCCTGTCCAGGAAGAGAGAGGGAGTAGGGAAAACATCCTGTCCTGGAGAAGAGAGAGACATGGCAGAGGAAGCAGACAGAGGATAAAGAGAGACAGTACAATAAGGATGGAGACAGTGAATGCAGTCAAAACCACACAGACAGAGCTCATTAGGGCCAGAGAGTTGAATGTTCTCACAGACTGCAACTAGGCTCACTTCGGAGACATTTTCATCCTAAAATGGTAAAAGAAATATTTTCAAAGAAAATCCTATATCCGTTGGGAGGAAAAAAACAACTTTGTTTTATACTGCGCTACAAAGGCAAAATACCTTAACTCGCCAGGATGTAGCTGAGAAAAAGTCCTTCAAAGTTGTTTTGTTGTCCAGCCAAATGAATTGTAGAAAGAATATTGGAACTGTCACAAATATTATCATTTAATATTCTGATGAATTATTTTATCTAGATATATTCTTTGATCTTTGACCAAATTTTTGACAGAAACAGTTTAGGCCTTTTGACTTTGTAGGGCAGCTTAGGAGCTGCAAAATATGTGAATAACGTTTGGGTTAGTTAGTTGAATAATCAGGACGAACATCCCTTGTATTTCTTGTTATTAACTAATGACCTAATTAATTGCTGTATTTTCCTCTTCATAGTTGTCATTTATTACATTCTACATCATTGTCAGGATGAATGTGCGGTATGTTAATATGTATGTTTTCTTTGCTAATGTATGTGATAAACGCATCCCCACCTAAATGCTTCGAAGGTCTGTTGGAACAGCTTAGGGCCCTACATTCCGATAGCTTTTAAATGTTTGAGACCACTGAAGAAAAGCTTGATATGAGACAAAATCATTGCATATAACATTTACCTAGTCATGTCTCAAGCTTCGCTCAGAAACCAGACCAGCCCATTGACCTACACGTGACAAATTTCCCCAATACACATTTCTTGAAATGTTCCTAAACAATTGTATTTAAATTTGCAAAGCCTCAGATGGGATCTTTCTAAATCTTCTTGTGCGCTACCTTTGTCTCATCTTAAGTGTTTATCTAACAGTCTCGAATATGTGGTTGAAAGCCAACCTTAATTAGCTAATCCAGAAGTGATTTTTTTGTAAATACAATTAAATAAAATACTTAAAATCACAGTGTACGTGTTGAGTGTGAAGTTTGTATCTGCATGCATGTTAGCTTTTCATTTGTATTATAAAGTTCCTGGCTTATGCTGGACTAGATGTAATGAAAAAATATATATATATTATATTGTACTGTATATTTACGACTTTTCCAAAACAGCCCTAAATCCCATTAAATACGTTCTGAGGGAACTATTTTGTATAACCGAAATATGTTAAATATGAAGGTATGAGAGGGTCAATTACGTTTGTAGGGAACTAAATTGAACACTCGAATAATGTAAAATATGAACATACGAAAATCATGACGTAGCATGTAAATAGCCATTTTTTTGCTAGGGCGGAGGTTGGGGATGGTGGACGGGTGTATAAATCCGCAACTGGCATGCCAGTGTTTGCGAGTTCAAATCCAGACTGGCACTTTGTGTGTGTTTTGTTCTACATTGCATGCGTCATGCACACAGATGATTGTCGTTTTTTGTAATGTTAACCCTAATCCTAACCTTAACCTCAGTAATGTCATATCTAACCTCAACCATTAGTAACGTCATGCCTAACCTTAACCGTTAGTAACCTAATGCCTAACCTTAACCGTTAGTATCCTCATACCTAACCTTAACTGTGAATGTTGCAATAATTTCAAATGCTATGGAATTTATGGAATGTTCTTGCATAAATCCGCTAAACGAAATGTACAGGGGTAACGTAATAGAATTACAAATATAGCCTAATAACGAAAGGTGCAGTTCAAACGTAAAAAAACCTAAATATGTTGGCATATAACATCATTCAGGTTTTCAAAATAGTTTCCTGAGAACGTAATTTGGGAGAATTTCTGAGATGTACGGTTGTGCCAAAAATACTGTTCCATTTGGAGCCAATTGTTGCAGTCTTTTGATTAGGAAAATGTAAAGTACACAAAGTGTTACTCTGTAAGTTCAC
Organism: Umbra pygmaea; assembly: GCA_016801145.1. Taxonomy (NCBI): domain Eukaryota; kingdom Metazoa; phylum Chordata; class Actinopteri; order Esociformes; family Umbridae; genus Umbra; species Umbra pygmaea. Next base: position 6,760 of record JACXGM010023467.1, read on the forward strand.
TACAATAAAATGTTATGGACACTCTTATTGAGGACACATTCTAACGGTCTGTGTGACCAGGGACAACGTTGCGGTGAACACTTTCCCTACCAATAAACACTTCTGAATTGAAATTGAACTCAGCGAGCGAATAGATAATAGAAAAGATCGAAAACTGAAAGAGGGGGAGAGCTAGAAAGAGTGCGAGGGGTAGCTCAGCTTTTTCGTTCAGCTCAACATAGCTTGTCTGGGTGTTATAAAGCTCTCTCTACATCCATCCATCGTTCATCCCCTCTTTTAAGCCCCCCCTTCAGCCCCCCTTCAAGCTATTCATCTGTCCACACATATCGATCCCCCATGAAACAGTGTGCTGTTTATTCACATTCAAGCCACAACAGGAGCCCGCTGAAAGATGTATTGATTCCGTGGTGTATGTGTCTGGATGTGTGTGTGAGTGTGTGTCTGCTTGGCTGCGCGCACTCACACGCATGCAGACTGTATCTTGTGTCTTGGACACTGCTCAGGCAATTTAGCCTTGATGAGACGAATTGATGAGCAAAGATGTAGCATGGGCTAATAGCAAGAGGTGAAGAATGACCCTTTGTGTCTGGATGGACATTTACCTCAAAGAAACATTCTAGTGGACATTCACTTGACCGCAACACTCCAGTGGCTAGGTGCAGTGTTGCTTTAATGAGGGGCCGTTTAGGGGATAGATCGAGGAACAACACTACTACTGATTAGGGAAGGAAAAGATTTCAGATAACTGTGTGAACAAAAGCACAGGTGGATGTGCCAGATTTCTGTATTTCAAGTAAACATTTTGTAGGGTAAACCTTTGCTGCATATTTAGTGAAACTAGTTGATGCTAATTAGCCACTTAAGAAATGTACTCATTATCCACAAACTCGGTGCTTGTGCTTCATTTTTGATTGGTCCTCCACCCTCATGGAGATCGAGAGAAGGGGAATTCAGGTGAGGAGACTGCACACATGGGAGGATGCAGAGAGAACAGCCAGGTGGAGGATGTAGGGGCATAGGTCAGGATGTGGTTAGGGTGACTGGTGTTTCGGGGTTAGGGACATCTCCTCCCTCCTTTCTCCCTTTCTTTGCTTTCCCCTGTGAGTCTTTTGTCAGGTTATTTCCACCCCGTCGGAAGCCCCTTGTTTCTGCGTGTTGACCTTTAAAGTGAGTGATGGGATTCTTATTGTCTGTGAGGCAATAACTGTCTGGACACAGGTAATCTTCACGATGGCTGTGTCAAATCGAGTTTCCTGCGCCAGCCCGAGCAGCTTTGCAGCAAGATCTCACACACGCACGCACACACACACACACACACACACACACACACACACACACACACACACACACACACACACACACACACACACACACACACACACACACAGTACTATGCAACAGTATTTGAACGGCATTCAAAGAAAGCAAAATGCCAGAACATTTTTTTCAGGTTGCAGTGTCACTGTCATTGTCATTATCCTCTTGTTTTATAGATGATGAATTTCAGTTTTTTTACAACACCATTGAAATCATTATTAGTGTGATTGTCAAAATGATTATTATTTTTTTTCCTTCATCGTTGTCTGTCCCTTATTCTGTCTCTCTGACTTTCCATCTTAATTCCTGTCTGCCTCTACATTCCCTCAGGCTTATTTCTCCGTACTATGCTACAGCTTCCACAGCCTGACCTCAAAGGCAGCTCTTAATACATTAGAATATAGAATATGACATGTTACATGCAGACAATCTCCTACATGACAACTCCATCTTAACTTTCACATTTGTCTCTACTTAACCTCTGCCCACCCCCCCCCGCTGGATGTGTGTGAGAAACGAGCTAGTCTATTTTCCTGATGTATGTTTACTCTACAGTTTATGTGTCTCCAGATCATTCCGCTCATGGCGTTTCCATTGCCTCTGCTTTGGCAAGTAATTGGACAGTGAAGACGGCTGTTACATCCTCCAGTCTAAGTGTACCAATGTTTCTGTGTGCCCTGGTCTGTGTTAGTGTTCTCTGTGCTGTGTTTCTGTCCTGTTCTGTGTGTTTGTTCTTTTCAGTTTGTCTGTTCCCCACAGGTGGGGCAAATCAGGCTAAATCACCACTTATCAATGATTCCTCCCTTCCATAATCCGGTTTACCAGGTTCCAATCAAAATGCTATCGCATCAAGCCCTTCCTCTGTATTTTAGGTGCCATTTTGTGTGGGCATTTTGTCTCTCTCTACCTGTGTGAAAGGTGGCTCTCTGTTTGTTACTCACAGCCGGAGATATCGCGCCTCAAAGCCGACAATGGTCTTTATTTTTGACTAAAAATATCACAGACAGGAAGTAGGAAGTCAAAATGACAAAATAACACATTATTCAATAACATAGGACATCATCCTGCATAAAACAGCCATTTTTGGAGTTGGAATTTAGCTGGGTTTTAAAAACGTATAGAAATCTAGTTAGAAATGAGTATAGCATTTTGATGTTGACTTGTTTGTATGGCCTCCAAACTTTGCACACTGGTCCAGGAGCCCTGGGGGCTTGAAAAAAAGTAATAAAAAGCCTTATTCATTATAGTTTACATGCTTTTACACATAAAAAACAATAAAATATACATACGTTCTTTAGTTTTTTGGGATAAATAATTAAGAAAACATAAAATTCAATGACGCAGGATGTTAGATTTCATTCATCCATGTTGTAGCCATGGGTCTGCTGAGTCCAGGACCATAAAGCACTTCACTGTAGGTCAAAGTATGACCTTTCTAGAGGCTAAAAGGTCAACTATATGCCAGGCGGACCTAAAACCTTTTAGACCTTGAAGGGTTAACATTTGTTTATTTCTGTCTTCACAGGGAGAAATGGGACACACTTGGTCAGAGCTGCCCCGGGGCATACATTACCCACATAAATCACCTGGTAAGTCCCGTGTCTACATACAGTAGGTTAGATCTGGGCGGTCCACACCCTGTATTTTAGTTAGGGCACCTCATTTGTGTGCCAGTTAGTTTATTTGTTTGTGTTTGGGATATAGGACAGGTTAGAGGTGGGGACTTTATGTTTTGATTTCTTACCTTGGAACCAATCCAGCTCCTTCTCACAAACATATTATTTTATTATTTTTATTATAACCGTGGCTCAATAAAGCCTGTTTTTAAATGGTATAGCTTTGTGTCTGTGTCCTTGCTCGCACCCACGACCCCATACCTATTTTGTTGACTACTGGGGGTCCTTAAGCAGAGGGGTGTCAGGTCCCTCTCCTATGGGAGCTAGATTATAACAAATGGGGGCTCGTCCGGGATCTTGACGCCCTGCTGCTTGGTAGACTTCCTGATGGTCAGTGAATGAGGTGTGGTTTTAGGGTGTGAGTAAGGACGAGCTAGTTGTTTTGGTGTTGTGATTATTGAGCTTTTGTTTTGTGTCTTGTCTAGTGATTGGTATGGCGGCATCTGCCATCGGCTAGGTAGGTGGTGTGAGAGATTGAGAGGCTTTGGCTCCTTAGACTCTGCCCATATTTGACCCTTTCTCTCCTACACCTATTGAGTCGGTGGAGGTTGTTTGGCTGCAGCTTAACATTGCCCATCGTGAGGCAGACCGAAGAGAAATGGAAGAAATTTAAAAGTATGAGTTTGAAATCCATGTCTCCAGATTAGGAGAATGGAGTTGGAGGCAGGGTACAATGCTTTACTGTGGTGAAGTCCTCTCAGCATGTGGGAGTTTAGAGGCTAAAGTCCTGACTTCTAATAGAAGAGGTCGGATTGTAATAGTATCAGCACTGTTTTGGGAAGTCCTCAAGGTTAGCAGTGAGGTATACAAAGGACCCGTAATAAGGGCTAAGGCATAAGTACCTTGTGTTAAACTTCTCATGGAGGAGATTTAATTGATAGAGACAGACAGGTTTGTTCTCATTCAAGTATAGCATTTGAAACTTGTTCCCGGGGTCTGCACATTCAGTTATTTGTCGTGGAGAGAGTTGGCTTCTATATGGTCCTTCCATGGATGTAGAGGCCCCTACAAAATATTATTGTATGGATTTTTGGTATCTATTGTCCTGCAATTGGACAATGTACATGTCTGTGCTTATTTACTTATAGTCCATGTTCTAAGGATTTTCCCTGTGATTAACACATCAGACTATGTCCTGGGTGGTCCTACAGCTTTGTTTAAGTGTTCATGGGGCACCAGGACTTCTTGGATAGTCCTCAAGAGTGATCCAGTGAGGTATTATGGAGGTGTAACTGAGACAGACCCCAACATAATGTTTTGGACATAGGTAGCCCGACAGTCCTGTATAAGATGTGCAGGGTTTTGGGGTATCCCTAGTCTAATATTAGGTTTGGATATCTCCTCCATGGTCTTTGGACATGGGGGGGACTTATGCTATTATTGAATTGAGAAGGACTCCATTATTATTTACCCAGAGCGATTCTATTGCTAAACGTGGACCATAGCTTCAAACTGTTGCATTGGCTGATTCCACACTGAAGATTCAGTATACATTTGTATTACAAATTGTTTAAGACAGTTCCAGTTTCATGTACAAGTATTTTATATCTGTTATGTTTATAGTTACATGTACAATTATTTTATATCTTCTATGTTTGTTTGTGGTAACTATGGTGTCATGAGCCGCTTTCCGACCGCAGGGATTTTTGCAGTTCCTAGAACATAACGTTCCTATAACCATTTTTTTCTTGCTTTCTGATAGAAGAAATTGCGGGATTATTTAGTTCCTTGCACCGCCGTTCCTATAACCTTTTTAGCTCCTCCTGAGCAGGGTCTTTCAATTTTCCCTTTTCCTAGGTCCACGTTGATTGGTCCAACTTATAAATTACACCGGTCGCTTCGTTTGTCTGTTGCCTATAATGCTACATATCATGCTGGAGCCTTCGTCTTTTGTGTTTCTGTGTTAAGTAGCTACTCAATTTCTATGAATCCAGTCTAGTTTTTAAACGCTGCGGTTCGAACTCCGTTATTAGGACATTATCATCAAATTGTAAAATTTTCAGCCTCGTAATCTGAAAGAACAGCAAGCCGCGGTAGGAACCCAGCACTACTTGGGCTGAAAACAACCAGATCATCCGCATACATAAGATGATTTACACACTTATCTCCAATTATACATCCAGTGTTACAAACATTAAACTGTGAAATGTTGTATGTAGCGGTACACTATAAAGTCTAGTGACGACGCTATAAAAGCTTGTTGTGGTGCTTGCGTCACGCCCTTATCCCTCCTACCAGTTCCTATGGCCACTTGACCAGTGCGAATGCAAAGAGTAAAACCGGTTTTGGGGGAGAGTAGTTAGTAGAACTGTTTAGAAGTGGACTGTTCCTATAACTACATTCCTGTAACTACTTGGTCGGAAAGCGGCTATGGAGAGACAAGAACAGCTTAGTAGACAGGCTAATAAAGTAGAGCAGTGTGTACATATACGGTTGTCTAAAAAGTATTTTAAGGAAATGGCAATTGACAGAACCATGGCTAAAATATGTTTTTTTCCCCTGTGTGTGTTACATTTGAACTTTGTTGTATTATGTAATTGTAATTGTATTTTTTTATTTGAACAGGGACAGTGCACAAAAAACATTATTAGATATCTTTTGCCAGGTTATAGCAAATTGCTAATTTCCGCCCGTAGTCCCTGGGCAGGTAGATGGCGCAACATAGTGCCTTGAGAAGCTGCTTTAAAGGTGCTATATAAAAATAAAGTTATTATTATTATTATTATTAACTCTGGCTCGACTAGGGCATCAAAGTGCCAGCTGCCTGAGCTAGGGACATGCCTGCACATATACACAGTTGCGCAATCAAAGCAGAATAAATCAATGGTTTTGGGTTGCAATGTAATAGGACTAATAAATCCTATTAGTAAAATGTGCAGTTGAAACATAAGAAAATAATAATAATTACTCGAAAAATGTGTACATATAATGTAATTCATGTTTTCAAATTAATTCCTGATATTGCAATTTGGGATAATTCCGGAGATTTACAATTGTATTTATGTCACAAAATGTTATCCTAAGGACAAATTTGCATAAGTCCTTATTTTTTTGACACATTTCTAAAACATTTCATGTTGTCTAATACTGTAAGCTCCAAAATAAACATTTTCATGTCAATGGGACAGACAGAACAAGTTATGTTGGCTAGCTGGTTATAGTTGATTGACAGTGTAGGGAAAAATGAGAATGCAAAAGCATGCCAAATCTCTCGTTTAGCAGTGAGTGAATGTTCATCAAGGTTTCGATAATTTTGCCTGAACTGTTATTTACGCTTTGCTTAAAAGTTAAGATATTTTATTTTCCCCAGCCCAATATAATCGAATGGCATTTAAGATTTATGCAACTTAACTAAGCTTGGTGTACACCGTTACTGGTGTGCAGGCAAATAAAGAAACAATTAGTCATGGACATCAAACAATGTTAAACTGTGATGAACAATAATCAATAATGTAGATAATAATATTATGATTAAAGTCACTAGTTGACTTTACCGCTAGGCTGGACATCTGTATAAGCCCTTTGTGACAACTGCCGCTTTATAATATAAATGTGATTAACTTAACCACCAGTATGAATGACCTGATTAAGGTGTTGTCATGTGTTGGTGGTGTTGTAGAAGGGAAACCAGGCATTAGATGTTTTTTTTATTTAATAATTGTACAGGTTTAAGGTAATGGCAGGTGGGAAGTAATGACTATGTAATAAGTAGCTACTATGCGTTCAGAAAACAGGCAGTTACAGAGCATACGCCTTTACCTCAACTAATAGATTGAGTGCACAACAAATTTAACTAGACACTACAGTATACTCTTATAGCGGCATAGAAGCTTGGCTACATATACAGAGCGTATACGCATAAACCCAAGCTACTAGTTACACGAATCACATTACTTACATTACGAAACACTCATCCCTAAACGTCTGCACGAACAGGACAATTATTATCACACGTAACAATGTGTCAATGAACCGTGCCTCTGAACACCAGAGCCTATGTAGGAACTTAATAGATAACGGCTGTATGTAATTAGCAATCAGATATATCAAGAACTTGATCTAGACTTAGACCTATCTTTCGTGTTTAGGGGGGTGATGCCACAGCTCCATATACCCACACTATAAAAACTTAAAACCACAGTACATACACACTGGTATTATATATGAGAAACACAATATAACATAAACGAGACATAAATGCATATAAATACACCATATCTCCGTTCATGGCCTTGCCAACCCAATCTGGGATGGCATGATGGGTGTCTAATTTGTGCTAAAAAAAATTGCATGGAAAGGAAGCCCCAAATATGAGAATTCTGAAAACAGATGCTTCTTACATTACATGGTTCTTGATGAGCGGTAAAAGAGAACTATCGATCTCGCACTACGCCCTCCCCCGTTTGTCTTGTGCATTGCTTTTGGATTTAGACCAGCCCCGGAGTGATTTTATTCTGTATATTTAAACCATGAAAAAAATCTTGCTTCAATACGCCCCTGCCTCAATGCAAACAACAAAAGAGTTCCAGGCTGTAACGTCCAACTCTGTGTTAGGCTGTCTATGTTCCCTTGTATGTTCAGTGATGTCTCTTGTCATTATGTCTTGCGTTCTCAGTGTGTTTTCAGTATACATTTATACAGTGGTTTAGTTCTGTTCCTTTGAGTTGCTCCCTACTGTATTGTGGTCTGTGGTTCCCCCTGGTGTCCCTTCTGTGTCTCACAGGTGCGGGTGTATGATGTCATCAGTGTGGGACCGTGTACGTGTTGACTCAGCACAGGTGTTACCTATTGTCTCTGATTTGTATGTGTATTTAGCCCTTGTGTTTTCGCCTTTTCTTTGTTCGTCAATGCATCCTGTTACGTGTCTCGTATTTCTAATTCAGAGTTCCAGTGTCTCCTGTTCGCCCCTCGTGGCAGTATTTTGTTTATCGTAATAAACTATTGTGTATTATTGGACCTTCGCGCCTGTCTCTCACTCATATCTCTAAGAGAACGCGACAGATTGACGAACCGTAATGAAGGGGCAGCGAGGGATCCACCACAGACCTCTGTCGTGGGGAGAAAGAGCGCATTCAGCCGGCGTTCCCCCAAAAAACAGGTCACTTGTGAAGACCCCTAGCCCTGTGGTTCAGGGTGGTAGTTCCCGTTATAGAGCTCCCCGTCAGACGGTTAGGGTTCCCCACCACAAGATGGCCGACCAACACCAGATGGCCGACCAACACAAGATGGCCGACCAACACAAGATGGCCGACCTCCCCGGGTATGATAGAGAGGAGGAGGAGATGCCAGCCCTCATAAGAGGTTCCCCCCTCCAGATGGCTGACGGTCGCACCAATAAACTTTTAGGGTGGGGCTATGTGGGGGGGGGACAGCCACCCCCTGCAGTCTGCACACTGACACCTCTAGCAGACTGCACACTGCCTCCGTCAGGGTCTGCGCACCGCCAGAGCCTCCGGCAGTAGCCTGCCCACCGCCACGGCCTCCACCGGCAGTCTGCGCGCTGACGTCCGGACCTCCGTCTCAGCCGCCGCTGACGTCCGGACCCCCGTCTCAGCCGCCGCTGACCTCCGGACCCCCGTCTCAGCCGCCGCTGACCTCCGGACCCCCGTTGCCAACGCCGCTGATCTCCGGACCCCCGTCGCCGACGCCGCCGACGTCCGGACCACTGCCGGACCTCCCAGACACCCTGCCTGAGCCAGGGCTCCCAGACACCCTGCCTGAGCAAGGGCTCCCAGACACCCTGCCTGAGCCAGGGCTCCCAGACACCCTGCCTGAGCCAGGGCTCCCAGACACCCTGCCTGAGCCAGGGCTCCCAGACACCCTGCCTGAGCCAGGGCTCCCAGACACCCTGCCGGAGCCAGGGCTCCCAGACACCCTGCCGGAGCCAGGGCTCCCAGACACCCTGCCGGAGCCAGGGCTCCCAGACACCCTGCCGGAGCCAGGGCTCCCAGACACCCTGCCGGAGCCAGGGCTCCCAGACACCCTGCCGGAGCCAGGGCTCCAAGACACCCTGCCGCCCTGGCCACCTGAACTGCCTTTTCTCGGGCTGCCTGACCTGCCTTTTCCCGGGCTGCCTGAACTGCCTTTTCCCGGGCTGCCTGAACTGCCTTTCCCCAGGCTGCCTGAACTGCCTTTCCCCGGGCTGCCTGAACTGCCTTTCCCCGGGCTGCCTGAACTGCCTTTCCCCGGGCTGCCTGAACTGCCTTTCCCCGGGCTGCCTGAACTGCCTGTCCCTAAGCCATTCCCTTCCACTGTCCCTGTGCCATTCCCTGCCACTGTCCCTGTGCCATTCCCTGCCACTGTCCCTGTGCCATTCCCTGCCACTGTCCCTGTGCCATTCCCTGCCATTGTCCCAGTGCCATTCCCTGCCACTGTCCCCGTGCCAGTCCCTCCTGACCCAGGGCCCCTCAATGTCCCTCCAGACCCAGGGCCCCTC